>JACEIK010001537.1:194743-209721 GCA_018107945.1 Datura stramonium | reverse complement strand
GAGTAAAAGGCATAATTTAAATCCTCTATAACGAATTCTAACTTTAATAGCTTCGCAAATCACAATCTCAACAAAAATAAAAATAAAAATAAAAATAATTCAAAATTAACCAAATAAAGTCAACAAATTCAAGATTTTTTTGGTCAACAAGTAAATTTTCATTCACCAAAATTGTCATACAAATTTGCTAGCATTGTTTGGACTTAGGGCTAGTTCACATACTATCTATATCATATACATGTCATTTTACTAGATAAGTTAGTTACTATTACACTATGAAATTATAAAGGATAGCCAACTAAATCTCCAGATGCTTAGTTCATTTATGTTGTTGCTGGCCATCTATATACAGCTGAATGGCTATCTCCTGTGACCTTGTGTGACTCCTTGTAGCCTTGTTGGTAAATCTTCTAGCATTGCATTCTGTCCAGATATTGTATACTGCTGCAGCAAAATAGAAACTCAATATACTAGCTCTTGGTTGCCTGTTGCTCAACTGTTGAGTTAGCCATTAAATTCATGGTTTCAGCTGCCCATGTATCTTTGGAATCCCAGTCAGTCCAATAGAGCTGTCCACAAATGTGTTGAGTATGAGCAGTCAAAAAACAGATGATCAAAAATTTTCTCTGTTTGAGTATGACACAACACATAATTAGTCCGATTTTGTAACCTCCATTTGAGAACATTATCAACAGCCATCCATCCAATAAATTGATGCCTAGGGATAAGCCCTCTGACTAGTATTAATCTGTGTCATTCTACCTTTTCATATTGGGACATTAATACCAGGTATTTAGTCTTTATAGTAAAGTCCTTCTTGCCAGTAGCTACTGGTAGTACACTCTGTGGATTACCCTATCGTAACAGCCAGCTTCTAACCTCAAACACCTTCCTGATCAGCCAGCAAGTCTGCTTTGGAGTTGGCATTGTCACTAAGTTCTGTTTTTTATATAGAAGGTATGAACCCATACCACCCATAACTTCTCTTTTTTTTAGCGCTACTACCTACATTAATTTGCTTATTGCTGCTTTATTCCAAGTGTGCAGATTAATGACATTCACCCCCTGCAGTTTTTGGTTTGCAAACTTTTTCTCCATACTACCAAGGCCTTTTTTGAGCAGTTGTGACTACCAAGTCCATAAGAAGGTTCGACAAACAGTAGTTACCATAGCAATGATCTTCTTAGGTAAAAAAAATATTTGTGCCCAGTAGGTCTGCATCTCAAATAACACACTCTTCATTAACTGTAGCCTTCCACTGTAAGAAAGGAGTTTAGAGGACCAACATTTAATCCTGCTAATCATTCATATTGACATTGAACATAAAATATCTAAATAAACGAACATATTCATATTGACATTGAACATAAAATATAACTAATAATAATAATAAGAAAATAAAAAGTTATCTCTACACATTTTTTACTTTTTGGTGGGCATTGATGATTGGTGGTGAAATAAGAATGTCCAAGGGAAGGTGAAGAAAAGAAGGTAGCATATGCGAAATTAACAGAGAGTAAGGATGAGAAAGAAAACCAGACGAATAAAGAAAGATATACGATGATGATGAAGAAGGCAAAATTAGTGGTTACAACAACAAAATCAATAGCTTTTGAATAGTTATATGCATAACTAGAGGAAAAATGTGAGGATAAGAAGTTGCACGTGGCTAGCCAAGGCGAGATAGAGGAGGGCTAGAGACCTGGACCAAGTGAACTACATCAAGGACGAGGACGGTAAACTGCTGGTGGAGGAGTAACTTATTATATGGAGATAATCGACATACTTCCATAATCTCTTGAACGAAGATAGAAAAAAGATATTATGTTGGGAGATTTGGAGCACTCCAAGAGGCGTTGAGATTTTGGGTATTATAGGTGTATAAAGATAGAACATGTTAAGGGTGTTATTAATAGGATGCGCATGAGGAGAGCGATCGAGCTAGATGAGATTCTCGTGAAATTATGGAAGAGCATAGGCAAGACAGGTATGAAATAATTGACTGAGTTGTTTAATATCATATTTTAAGAAGGTAAAGATGCCCAAAGAATAGAGGTGAAGTAAAATGATCTCATTTTATGAGAACAAGGGTGACATTCATAATTGTAGCAACTATAGGTATCAAACTGCTAAGCTACACTATGAAGGTTTGGGACAGGGTAGTGGAGTTAAGGGTGAGAAAGGACTTCTCTATTTCCGAGAACTAGTTCGAATTCATGTTGGGGCATTCAAGTACATAATTCATTCATCTTGTAAGGAGACTGGTTTAATAGTGTAGGGAAAGGAAGAGAGACCTTCACATGCATCACGACTGGAACATAGGCCCGGATCGAGACACTGGACAAGTAACCCCGACAGGCCCCAAGTCGATCGATGACATGAACACGATATCTAAAACTCAATATAAATAAGCAGAATTCTAACATACATAATAACGAAAGTCTGCATACATATCAAGCTAATACCGAATCAGAAATAACAAGCTGATTTCTACATAATGTCTGAATAGCCTCTAACATAACTGATAAGCTGATGGGACAACATCCTCAACTAGCTCGACAAAAGTCTGTAACTGAAAGAGTATAACTATAGATAACTGAATACCCTTGAAGGACGATGACTCACCAATACTGGCTAAGGGATGTGGACTCTGAGAATCAACTAATGGCGGGGATGAACCTAAATGACAAATCGTGTATCATAAAACGATACAATATAGAGTCTGCGGTCAGTACTTGAAATGTATTCAGTATGCAAGGTAAGTAAAATGGACAATTCAAATACATAAGAGTTCATAAGAATAGGACAACATAATCATAAAGTATATATCATAATATAAACATAAGGGCTCAAGGTTCTTAAAACATTCGTAAACCAGTTATAATCACAGTAATGAGTGAAAACTTTATTAAACATAACTTGAGCCAAGGTAACATAACATAACCATGCATAAATCATGAGGAACAATGGGAGGACTCGTCTTAATCGGCACCATCATTATAAAGCCTTATATGATGCCCCACTATTTCGCCAAGTGGTCAGGACCGTCCCCAGCTTGCCAGGTAGGGACGTGCTCGGTGATATTACAAGGATCCAATTATATATATATCCACGTGGTTTACTTGAATGTGGATATAAGGGCTCATATAGTAATAATCGTAATCCACGTAAGGGCTCATATAGTAATCGTAAAATCATTCATGAAATTCATGGACAAATAAAGTAGCACATGATGGATCCCACTTGAAATATATAATTAGCCATGAATAAGGGCCCATAAGTTGGCCAAGGGTCATACATCCATAAATCATGAAATTCATGCATACTTGTAAAACATGTATATACTTGATATTCATAAATCCATGATGAGTACTTGAGAGAAATCATATCATAAATCATAAATCATAAATCATAATTTAGGGTTTAAGAAGTCAAGATCATAATGGAATTATAATTTGACTTTTCATGAAGCATACATAATTGGGCATAGCTTAATTAACATTTAAAACTATAAATTAATAATCAAAATAATTATAAATTCTTCCATAGATCATAAAATATGATTTGATACATGAGAGAATTGACCCATAGATATATCATAGAGAATTTCACAATAATTGTGATAAACCCCATAAGATCATGAAGCTAGATTCTAGAATTGAAATTCATGAAATTGAGAAGAATTTACGACTTGAGAGTGAAAGAAACTCTCATTCATAGCGTCACATACCTGGATAAATCTGATCAATACTCTCTCTTGAAAGCTGTCACGACCCGAATGTACACCCGGATCATAGATGCGGGACAAGGGACCCCGAGGATCCCAAGTCAACCCATGGCACATGCATACACTAATCTCATTTAAATAAGCGGAATATTAAGCATAAGACATTGCGGAAACATAACCATGACATAGCATCAGGAAATACCAAATATTTACATAAGCTGAGTACTACGTATTTGTCCGAAAGCCTCTAATACATAAGATGGATTGATGGGAAAACATCCCAACTAACCCGAGCAATACTAAAACGTAATCAACATAAAAGTTTATCAAATGACCCTCGGAACATGAGGACTCACCAATAAGCTGATTGCATAAGCTGAGATGGACTAAGGATGAGGATGAGCCTGAGATCCGGGCCTTGTATCATAAAACAATATAGCATAGAAAGTATGCGGTCAGTACGTGGAATGTACCGAGTATGCAAGGTAAGTAACACAAACATTTTAAAGTAAAGTAAAACTCATAAATAGACATAGGAGAAGTACATCATGCTTACATCAAAATCTTCATAATAAACATAAGGCTCAAGGCTTTCAAATCATTCATAATCATTCATTATCATAATCTTAGGTAAACTTTATCAAAACATAACTTGAGCCAATAACAGAAACATAACCATGCATAAAACATTCAAAACAATGGGAGGACTCATCCTAACCGACACCATCATGATTGAGCATTTTCCCCAACTATCTCACTCAAGTGGGCAGAGCCGACCCTGACTTGCCAGGCGAGGGTCGTGGATAAGGCGTGATATCACATTCTGAGGGGATCATCATCAATACATTACATCATTAGAATCCCACGGTGGCACGTGGTTATGACACACCGGCGTAGTCCTTTGAACGCCGGTCTGCTCGGTGCTAGACACGACTCTCAAAAATATGCATATAGGCTCATACATAAATCATTAACATCATGCATTAAGATTCATTGGCTAAAAAATAACATTTATCATCATTGATCCCCTTTAAACATGCTTAGCCAAGAATCAAAGGCCCTTTTCATTGGCCAACATCATAAATCGATAAATCATGAAATTCATTTCATAAATCGTAAATCATTCTTCATCATGTGGGCATTGCTAAATACTTCATCATACTCAATTCTTTCAAAATATACTCATAAACATGGGTAACTTGAATTCATGCATTTCCTTCATCAATAAACTCAAAATAATGAATATTCATCATAAATCATAGCTTTCATGAACTTTCATTAATGGGCATTTTAGATTTAAAAAGATTAAAACATGATTTTGAAGAAAATAATATAAAATCTGCCTAACATGCATAATTCAATAATTAAAACTCAATTAAATCATATCCATAAAGAGAAATTATATTTTCATGCTTTGGGTAAAATCACATGCAATTTGAATAGGAGAATTTATGAATTAACTTGAAATTTGGGCATGAGTGAGAAAGGATTTCACCCATTTTAAAACCCTATATACCTGGAAATGGGTTGATTCGAAACTCCTTGAATACCCATAAAGAAAGGATGGAAACTTGAGGAAGAAGACCTTGAATTTCCCAAAAATCTCTCTAATATTCTTGCATGAGAATGAGCACGCATAAAGGACTTAACTCATATTATCATACTCAGAAAATATCGAAAATGACATAGTTTAGGGACTAAAAATATGGAAAGGTCGGAAATGCCCTCAAAATAATCCCTGAAAACATGCCCCGGATGGACCAATGACTGACCCTATGGGTCATGACAATATACCACGACTCATGGTATCAAGTCGTTGGATCGACCGTTGTCAACTCCTTGACCAAATCTGGCTTTCCTTCCCACGAGCCTCACCACGACTCGTGGTGACTTCCAATGAGTCGTGGTTTCCATCCGTTGTCTGCACTGGAACCTTCAACCCACGAACGACGACTTGAAACAATGGATCGTCCCTCTTAACCATGAATCGTAGGATTCCCCATTGCTTCCTCCTCAGCCTAAGTGCAAACCTCCCAATGACCGGTGACAATGACTCATTGTTCCTGACAATGGGTCGTTACACCGTCCATTATCTCCACTGTTTCCCTGACTTCTCAAACCACGACCTCATATGCCGACTCGTGGTATCCTACCATGAGTCGTAGGGTCATCCGTCCTGTGATGTTTTTGCCAGTTTTATGCATTTTTCAAATTTAACTCCCGAGTCTATTCTTAGAAATTTCCGGGGTATTACAATATCTCCCCCTTGAAAACATTCGTCCTTGAATGGAGAAAACAAGCAGAAAATAGAAACATACAATTTATCATAGTTATATACTGATTATTTTAACCGAAATTTCACACATAATGACTACCTCTGAATAAAACCATATAGCTAAACAGACCTCATACTTTACATACACATTCCTACACATAAAAGAAACTTGCACACATGAACCAAACATGAAAACTAAATAGAGTCATAGGGAAAAACTGATATCTCAAGTCGGAATCGAGCCGGTGGAGAACAAATATGGATATCTAGCCATCATGTCCGCTTTGGCCTCCCACGTAGCTCCATCAACATGTTGATTTATTCATAAAACCTTAACTGAAGCTACTTCTTTGTTTCTCAACTTACGATCCTGATGATATAAGATTTCAACAGGGACTTCTTCATAACTGAGGCTGTCTTTCACCGCAGTGCTGTCTACTGGAACTACCAAGGCTGGATCACCCAAACACTTCTTTAAAAGTGACACATGAAAGATGGGATGAACTGAGGACAAATCCGATGGCAATTCCAACTCATATGCTACCTTGCCAACTCTTCTCACAACTCGGTAAGGACCAATATACAGGGGATTGAGTTTACCTTTCTTTCCGAACCGCATGACTCCCTTCATGGGAGATACCTTTAGAAATACCCAGTCGTCCACATCAAACTCCAAATCCCTTCTTCTCACATCAGCATAAGATTTTTGATGACTCTGAACGGTTTTTAACCAGTCCTTTATCAATTGGACCTTTACCATGGCCTCATGGACCGAATCAGGTCCTATCATGGCTGCCTCACCAACCTCAAACCAACCAATGGGTGATCTACACCTTCGCATATAAAGAGCCTCGAACGGTGCCATCCGGATACTAGAGTGATAATTGTTGTTGTAAGCAAACTCAATAAGAGACAAATGTTCATCCCAACTACCTTTGAAATCAATGGCGCAAGCTCTCAACATGTCCTCAAGAATCTGGATAGTCTGCTCCGCTTGACCATCTGTTTACTGATGAAATGCCGTACTAAGCTTCACTTGGGTGCCAAGTCCCTTTTGAAAAGATCTCCAGAATTGAGAGGTAAACTGAGTACCTCTCTCCATGCAATCTAACCAACTCTCGAATGTATAGTTTAGCATAATCTTCCACTAAATCGGTGGTCTTGACCGGTAAGAAATGAGCAGCCTTGGTTAACCTGTCCACCACAACCCAAATGGAGTCGTATTGACGACGAGTATGAGGTAGACCTATAATGAAATCCATGTTAATTTCTTCCCACTTCCAAGTGGGGATGTAGATGTTCTGAAGTACGCCTCCCGGCCTTTGATGTTCGACTTTCACTTGCTGGCAGTTTGGACATTTTGCTACGAACTCTGCGATATCCTTCTTCGTACCATCCCACCAATAGATTTCTCATAAGTCTCAATACATTTTAGTGGATCCTAGATGAATAGAATATCTGGTACCATGCGCCTCATTCAATATCTGAACTCTCAAGTCATCAACATTTGGGGCACATAGTCGACCCTGGTATCGTAGCACACCATCTGCCCCTTAGGAGAAAACCTCTACCTTTTGAATTCGCACCGCATCCTTCCGCTTCCTCAAAATTGGATCCTCATCTTGCCTGGATTTAACATCAACCACCAAGGATGATTCTGATCTGTTATGCACAACAATGCCGCCATCTGCCGAGTAGAGCAATCTAACTCCCAGCCTTGCAAGCCGGTGGACATATTTCACCAGCTCCTTCTTCCCCTCATCCACATGGGACACACTCTCCATTGAGAGCCTACTAAGCGCATCCACAACCACATTAGCCTTTCCCGGGTGGTAGAGGACACTCATGTCATAGTTCTTTAGCAATTCCAACCACCTCATTTGTCGAAGATTTAGGTATTTCTGCGAGAACACATATTGCAAGCTCTTGTGATCCGTGAATACATCCACATGGACCCCATATAAATAATGCCGCTGTATCTTCAAGGCAAACACCACCGTAGCCAACACAAGATCATGGGTTAGATAATTCTTTTCGTGAACCTTCATCTAGCGTGAGTCATATGCTATCACCTTCCCATGCTGCATTAACACACATCCTAGTTCGACTCTTGAAGCATCGTAATAAATAACAAAGCCATCAATACTCTTGGGTAAAGTCAATACTGGTGCTGAAGTGAGTCGGTTATTCAATTCCTGGAAGCTTTTCTCACAAGCCTCTAACCATTGAAACTTTACCTTTTTCTGAGTCAACCTAGTCAATGGGGCTGCAATTGATGAAAAGACCTCAACAAATCTTCGGTAGTAGCCTGCTAAGCCTAAGAAACTCCGAATTTCTGAAGGATTCATCGGTCTAGGCCAATTCTTCAGCGTCTCTATCTTCTGGGAATCTACCCTTATGCCTTCGCTTGATACCACGTGACCCAGAAATGCCACCGAGTCTATCCAAAATTCACATTTGATAAACTTTGCATACAAATGATGATCCTTGAGGGTTTGTAGCACTATCCTCAAATGAGTGGCATGCTCTTCCTCGCTCCGAGAGTATATAAGAATGTCGTCGATGAACACGATCACGAACATATCCAAATATTGCATGAACACCCTATTCATCAGGTCCATAAAAGCTGTAGGAGGATTGGTTAGTCCAAAAGACATAACTACAAACTCATAATGGCCATACCGGGTTCTGAAGGCTATCTTTATAATATTACATTCCCAAACTTTGAGCTGGTGATATCCGGACCTGAGATCTATCTTCAAGAAACACCTTGCACCCTAGAGCTGGTCAAATAAATCATCAATCCTAGGCAAGGGGTACCTGTTCTTGATAGTGACCTTATTAAGTTGCCGATAATCAATACACATCCGAAGAGACCCATCCTTCTTTCGAACAAAGAGTACCGATGCACCCCATGGAGACTTGCTCGGTCTAATCAAACCCTTATCTAGAAAGCCCTTCAACTGATCCTTTAATTCCTTTAGCTCGGATGGAGCATCCTATAAGGAGGGATAGAAATAGGTTTTGTATCTAGCAATAGATCAATCTCGAAATCGATTTTCCTTTTCGGAGGAACACCTGACAAATCCTCAGGAAACACCTCCAAATATTCGCATACCACCGAAACTGACTGGATAGTCGGGGTCTCGTCCTCCACATATTTAACCCTAACTAGGTGGTACATGCAACTTTTAGAGATTATCTTTTTGGCCTTGAGATAGGAAATAAACCGACCTGTTGGACCACCGAACTACCCTTCCACTCCAAAACTGACTCACCTGAAAATGAAACTCCACAGTATGGGTTCTACAATTAATCATGGCATAACATGCAACAAATCAATCCATACCAAGAATAACGTCAAAGTCAGTCATGGATAACTCTACCAGGTCTGCAGAGGTAACCTTATGTAACACAGTGACTGGGTACCCTCTATATACTCGTCTAACTACAATCGAATCACCAACAGGGGTCAAAACTAAAAACGGCTCTGACAAGGTCTCAGGACTAACCCAAAGCTACTAGCGATGTAAGGAGTCACGAAATACAATGTAGCTCCCAGGTCTAACAAGGCATAAATATTAATATAAGAGACACGTAACGTACCTGTGACCACATCTAGCGAAGCCTCCTGATCTTGGCACGAGGCAAGGGAATAAAATCGATTTTGGCGCTGTCCGCCACCCCCACTAGTCGATGCTCCCTGTGGAGTAGAACGGGCTGGAGCTGCTGCTGTCCTTGTGGTCTGTGCTCGATCCCTATCATTACCCTGTCTGGCATATGGACATGCTCGATACATGTGTCCAGATCTACCACACCCAAAGCAGACATCCGAACTGAGCAGGCACTTCCCAGTGTGACTCTTGCCGCACTTTCTGCAGGTTGGAGAGGTATACTATAACTGGGTTCCCCTCTTATCCCTCGACCCCAAAGCCCTGCTCCTCTGATCACCCTTGGGTCTGGATGGAACACTAGCTGATAATGGTGCTGAGGCTAGTGATCTCTACTGAAACTGTGGACGACTATCACCACCCGATCTCTGATGTGAAAACCTACAATTATCCGTCCGAGCCTTCTTTGCCTCCTTTTACCTCGCATGAGCCGCATCCATCTGCTGGGCATACAACACTATGCGGGGAAATTCCATATCATAGTAAAGCATCACAGTCCTTTAATCTTTGCCTAAATAACCGGCCACACCATGAACAAATCGGCTCACCCATACCTTTGATCCATCACCAACTCTGGGGCATATTTTGACAGTTGGGTGAACTCAAGTGAATACTCCAACACTGAAATCCTCCCTTGCTTGAGGTTACCAAACTCATCTGCTTTCAATTCTCTCATTTCCCTAAGGAAGAACCTGTCAAGAAAGGCCATGTGGAACTCATCTCAGCTGATAGGGCCCGCTCCCGCTGCCCTGCTGTCCTTTCATTGCTTGTACCAAATATGAGCGACCTCCTTTAGCTGATAAGAGGTCAAGTCAACACATTCTCAATTTGTCACTCCCATAACCTGAGTGACTTTCAAGATCCCTTCAATGAACTCGTGTAGATCTTTGTCCACCTTTGATCCTGTGAACTCAGGAGGGTTCATCCTCAAAAAGTCTCTAACCTGAGTCGCTGCTGCATTACCATTCTGTGGGACATGCACTATAGCCTGCTGGTTGACTTGAGTGGTCAAGGAATGCACCAACATCTGGATAGCTGCCCTAAACTCAACGTGGGTAGCTGGCTCTGGTGCTTGGGGCTCCTGGACAGGTGGGGCTTGCTGATGCCCATGATCACTGCCACCTCAGTGGCCCTCATCATTTCCGTTCCTCCTTCCGTTTACTCTTCTAAGAGCAATAATTCTGCAATCGGGAATAGCAACAATTAGAAGGATGGAAAGACTTTTATCGCATGATATAGAACATGAAAGAAGGGAACTTTTTCTAAATGTCTAGTAGCCTTTCGGTCATAAGTGTGGCGCGCTTTACACTCATGAAAAAGACTTTACTCAACGTGGCTTTCGAACACCCTAGGACACTTCAAATCTATGGCACTGATACCAAGTTTGTCACGACCCGAACGTACACCCGGATCATAGACACGGGACAAGGGACCCCGAGAGACCCCAAGTCAACCCATGGCACATTCATACACTAATCTCATTTAAATAAGCGGAATATTAAGCATAAGACATCGCGGAAACATAACCATGACATAGCATCAAGAAATACCAAACATTTACATAAGTTGAGTACTACGTATTTGTTCGGAAGCCTCTAATACATAAGATGGGTTGATGGGACAATATGCCCAACAAATCCGAGCAATAATGAAATGTAATCAACATAAAAGTTTATCAAATGGCCCTCGGAACATGAGGACTTACCAATAAGCTGATTGCGTAAGCTGAGATGGACTAAGGATGAGGATGAGCCTGAGATTCGGGCCCTGTATTATGAAACGATACAACATAGAAAGTATGCGGTCAGTACGTGGAATGTACCGAGTATGCAAGGTAAGTAAAATGAATATTTTAAAGTAAAGTAAAACTAATAAATAGACATAGGAGAAGGACATCATTCTTACATCAAAATCTTCATAATAAACATAAGGCTCAAGACTTTCAAATCATTCATAATCATTCATTATCATAATCGTAGGCAAACTTTATCAAAATATAACCTGAGCCAATAACATAACATAACCATTCATAAAACATTCGGAATAATGGGAGGAATCTTTCTAACCGACACCATCATGATTGAGCCTTTCATGATGCCCCAACTATCTCACTCAAGTAGGCAGAGCCGACCCTGGCTTGCGAGGCGATGGTCGTGCATAAGACGTGATATCACATTCTGAGAGGATCATCATCAATACATTACATCATTAGAATCCCATGGTGGCACGTGGTTATGAGACACCAGCGTAGTCCTTTAAAAGCTGGGCTGCTCGGTGCTAAACACAACTTTCAAAAATATGCATATAGGATCATACATAAATCATTAACATCATGCATTAAGTTTCATTGGCTAAAAAATAATATTTATCATCATTGATCCCCTTTAAACATGCTTAGCCAAGAATCAAAGGTCCCTTTCATCGGTCAACATCATAAATTGATAAATCATGAAATTTGTTTCATAAATCGTAAATCATTCTTCATCATGTGGGCATTGCCCAATACTTTATTATACTCAATTCTTTCAACATATGCTCATAAACATGAGTAACTTGAATTCATGCATTTCCATCATCAATAAACTCAAAATAGTGAACTTTCATCATAAATCATAAATCTCATGAACTTCCATCAATGGGCATTTTAGATTTAAAAAGATTAAAACATGATTTTGAAGAAAATAATATAAAATCTGCCAAACATAAATAATTCAATAATTTAAACTCAATTAAATCCTATCCATAAAGAGAAATTATATTTTCATGGTTTCGATAAAATCACGTGGAATTTGAATAGGAGAATTCATGAATTAACTTGAAATTTGGGCATGGGTTAGGAAGGATTTCACCCATTTTAAAATCCTACATACTTGGAGATGGGTTGATTCGAAACTCCTTGAATACCCACAAAGAAAGAATGGAATCTTGGGGAAGAAGACCTTGAATTTTTCAAAAATCTCTTAATATTCTTGCATGAGAATGGGTATGCATAAATGACTTAACTCATATTATCATACTCAGAAAATATCCAAAGCGATGTAGTTTATGGGCTAAAAATGTTAAAAGGTCAGAAATGCCCTTAAAATAATTTCCCTGAAAACCTACCCCGGACAGACCAACGACCGACCCTACGGGTTGTGACAACATACCACGACTCGTGGTATCGATTCATTGAGTCCACTGCTTCATCTCATGCCTCGGATCCTTCCCACGGCTCGACAGGACGAGTTGTGACATCATAGAATGAGTTGTTGGATCGACCGTCGTCAACTCCTTGACCAAATATGGCTTTCCTTACCACGAGCCTCACTAAGACTCGCGGTGACTTCCAACAAGTCGTTGTTTCCATCCGTTGTCTGCACTGGAACCTTCAACCCATGAACGACAACTTGAAATAACGGGTTGTCCCTCTTAACTACGAATCGTGGGATGCCCCGTTGCTTCCTCCTTAGCCTAAGTCCAAACCTCCGAACGACTGGTGACAATGACTAGTTGTTCCTGACAACGGGTTGTTACACCGTCCATTGTCTCAACTGTTTCCCTGACTTCTCAAACCACGACCGTATATGACGACTCGTGGTACGCTACCACGAGTCATAGGGTCATCTGTCCTGTGATGTTTTTGCCAGTTTTCTGCACTTTTCAAATTTAACTCCCGAGTCTATTCTTAGGCCTTTCCGGGGTATTACAAAAGCCCAAGGGAAATTGAAGAGAATTTGGATAGATTCTTCAAACTTGATCTTCAAGGAAGGGTTCTAAGTTGCATACATGGAATAGAGATGCTTAGAATAGGTTTAACACCCTCAAAATCCTATTAACTGAGCTTAAAACGACATAGTTTAGAATGTTAGAGCTCAGGATTAATGAAAATATCCTTCATAAAAAAATCTGAAAATTCTACATTGCCAGTGACAATGATCGCTACAACGGGTCGTTACTAGTTCCAAAAAGTCGTTATTTCCCTTGTTGTTTCACCCTATTTTCCAATCACAGGTCTGTTACCATAACTGGACACAATGAGTTGTTACCAGTTCCAACGACTCGTCATTACCATCCATTGTCACCACTGTCCATTTTCTGAAAATCCTTCCAACGGGAGCATCCAACGACCCGTGGCTCCAACTAATAAGTCATTCCTTGACTCATGATTTCCTCTTTGATTATGACCACCCTCACAATGACTCCCTTCCAGAAACCCCTTACATCGATCAACAGGTCGTCCTTAGACCCTTTGTCACAGAACTCCTCATAACAGAACCCAACCACGACTTCTTCTAATGATTCGTCAGACCTACCAACGACTCATACCACGAGTCATACTGAGGAACATTTCTTTTTTTTTCTGCTACTTTTCATTTCAAATCCTGAGTCTAGTCTTATTATACCCCGGGAATCCAAAAATGAGACCCAGGAGCTGAAGCTGAGGAAAGTTGGAAATTTTGCACAAGGATCAGGACGAGTCGTGGGCATACTCGTCAGGACAGTCCACGAGTCATTATGTGACTCGTGGAGAAAGCCCAAATATTTAGTGAAGAGACTGGAGATTTAAGTCACCACGGTTCTGACCACGAGTCGTGATCAGTCCTCACGACTCTTGGGGTCAGCCGTTGTCAAGGGGAAATAATTAAAGGAATTTGGATTGGTAGTATACTTAATGGATGCTGACCACGACTCGTTGGAGGAAGTAATGAGTCGTGGTGAGATTCGTGGAAAGAGGTGAGTGAGGAATGAAGAAGTAAGGAAGTGCACTCAACGACCGGTGACTACGAGGTCACCCCTAATGAGTCATTATGTCAATTGTTACGAGTCAAGGAGATCAGGCTAGATAGTGTATTTGACGAGTGATGTCACGAGTCATTTTCTCCAGTGATGAGTCATCAGGTCGTCCATTAGAACCACCTGCCAGTAATTTCCTGCAAATTTTGTAAGGGCCTTTTCATAATTTCTAAGTTCCTAAAGCCTAAACTACGTCATTTAAGACTCATTTTAGTGGGTTTTAGGAGGGGAAAACCTATTCTAAGTTATTTCCTTTCATGCATGCAAACTTGAGAGGTTGAGGAAGTGATCTAGAGCAAGTCTTCAAGGTTTTCATTAAAATTCTTCTCGGGCAATTAGAAAAGTAATAGAATCAATCCCTTCCAGGTATGTAAGGTTATGAATGGGTGCTTCCATTCAAACCTATGCCCAATCTCTACGAATTCATGAAAATCTATAGACAATACAGTTGGGTTTTGAAATCGAATTTTATGAAAATCTAATGAATTGATAATGGGCTCTTGTAATTTTTGAGTCCCATCATATTTTG
>JACEIK010001537.1:125762-140700 GCA_018107945.1 Datura stramonium | reverse complement strand
CTGGTGATGGTTTTGATGATGCACTACAACAAAATGCATATATAGCTACATAATACGTTATAGCTAAGTATGAAAATTTTTGTGGAAACACTTTAGCCATAAAAAAAAAATTCCGTAGCATTCATAGAAAGATATAGTATAATTAAAAGTTAGCTACATATTTTATATGGTTTGTGGCTACGGACTAATACTTATAGTTACGAGATGTATTTGTTGTAGCTATGATGGTCAACTGGGGTAAACAAAGGGCTCTAATGCAAAGAAGTCACACACAGGGCAAGGAAATGGGGTAGCGAGATTGCAGGCACAATAATTTTCCTATGAAGGGGGGACTGGGCTCAACATTCCGAAGGACGGCTTGCCACGAAATCCGGCTTCAACATCCCGGAGGACGGCTTGCCAAATCAGTTGAACAGTAAATTTCACCATAGACATAAAAGATTTTTCCTACAAAAAGGGGCTGAGTTCTACATCCAGCCGAATGGTTTTCCAAGCTACACAACTTGGGAAATCTTTTACGCTACTTATAAACTTAACTGTTTAGAAACTTCATATACTATTGTACTTGGAACAAGCTTGCTTACCCGACATATTGAGGCCCTATACTACTTCAAGTATCAGCCATACCATGCCTTTTGAAAGGAAGAACAAGAGAGAAATTTAGCAAACACTCATATTATTGAACATAGAAAATTTTTACAAGACTCCACTAGCTGTGTTCTACTCTACTCTCTATCCTACTCTTTATTGATTCTTCTACTCTAATTTAAAATGCACAGCTTAGCCTCCTTTATATAGAGGTTAGGAGACTACAAGATAAGACTCCATACAAGATAGACTCGGCACACCTTTCTAGAAAGCCTAACAAAATGAAAACGGCAAACCTATTTACGTGGCCTGATAAAGACAAATCTGGCACACTTATTTAAACAAACTCATCTACAAAGCCTAATAATAATAGACGCCTAATAAAATAAAAGGCATAATAAAACGGCTAGCCTAATATGCATAAGGAAGCCCATGTGATGGCATGTGAAGTAGGGCCCGCTTTCGTCCTCATATGGGTAGTAAATTTCGGCGGGTGATCTGAGGCGGTGAGCTTTCAGATCTCGCACACGTGTTGCACACGTCATCATCCATTATCCAGTGGGACAACACGCGAAGGTTCCATTGGTGGGTTTGAGCATTCTCCACTTGAATTCCATCGGAATCCATGTTTGCCGTCGAAGAAGCTCGTATCATGCAAGCTCCATTTTAATGATCTTGTAAAGTAGCATTTTCTGCTCAATGTTTCCGCAATGGCTTGCTCCATATTTTGAGAGTCCTATGATGGAGTATTTGATGGGACGTTCAGCATGATCCATGTAATGGCTTGAGTGATTTCATCCCTGGTGATTTCGTAGGTGCCTGACATTCCTTTTTTACTTTTTGGACTTTTTCCCAGTGAGGATGTTTATCAGTGTGGTTCCATGGTGCCCATTCTTTTGGCCAAACCTCTTCTGAAATGCACTTATTTTGCTGGAAGATAAACCGTTGTGCTTCATAGTATTCTTCTTCCAAGGACAAAATAGGGACTGAAAATCGCCAATAGAAAGAGAGTTCTGGCTCTGGATGGACTTTCCGGTCGATGAACTTTATTGGTCGATGGAGCATGAATATCTTTGCATCGTATGAATTCTTGAATCATTGAACCCAATACCTTCATGGCCTAAACCATTGTAGAAACATTTTCAAAGCGGGTTCAATCTTGTAAAAGTCCCTGAATACGTTGCATTTGAACTCCATCAGGATGTAATACTGGTGACACAAGTACCAGAAGAACCATAAGAGTTCCTATTATAAATCATTAGCAAGTGGTATGAACACGTGACAGAACGGGTATTCCGGGCTTACACCATAAGGCTTTAGGATGGATCCTCCGTGCTTTCTGAAAACTTATAGCTCATAGAATGTCCGTCTTTCGATTAGGATAGATAGATCAAATGGGTCCACATATTGACTGAACAATTCTGGTGGATGGCTTGGTAGCTTGGATGACCTGGGACCTGGTGGGTTAATAATCATAAATATTTGGCCGGGTGGTCCTTTCATATTCTTGGGTTTTTCTGGAAAAAACCTCTTTGCAAACTCGTCCGTTCGGGATAGGAAGTCTGCCAGGAAATTATCTTTCCCTTTCAAGTGCTTCACCTGAAATTTGTAGGATGAGAACCATTGTGCCCATCTGAGTATTTGCGGGTGTAGAAGTATCTTCGGATTTAACTGGATCATCTTCGAGAATTCCTTCATATCCATCTCGATGAGGAATTCAGTGTGAATTAGGAAGAAGTTGAACATATTGATTCCATTCTTCACGGCTAGAATCTCCTTGAAAGTGGAATGGTAGTGTTGCTCTAAATCCTTGAATCTTCCGCTCGCATATCCGCATATCCTTTTATGGCCATCTTTTTCTTCCAGAATAACTGCATTCAAGTACTAATTGCTGGCATCAGTCTGCAGTATTTTCTTTCCATATGAAGGAATATGGAGAGTCTTCACGTGTTTGGACACCTGCTTGATTCTTTGGACAACTTCATCCTGTTCCTTACTCCATGCTTGGGCATTCTTTTTGAGCATTTTTGTAAGTGGGGAAATATATGTAGAGACTTCAGGAATAAAATCTCTAACATAATTTATGATCCCTAAAAACTGTTGAAGCTTCTTTGTGGTGAAGTTGGTGTCTGGAAATCTGAGTAATTCCTGACATATGTGCGGACCTAGACTGTATACTCCATTGTGAAATGCATCCCTAAGAAATCAATTTCTTTTTGAACAAGGACCATTTTCTTTGTAGAGAGTATGATTCCATTTACTCTTACTATATCATGAAAATGACGGAGTAAGGCAAAGTGCTCCTCCAGAGTATCACTGAACAATAAGATAACATCAATGTATACTAGTGAGGTGTGGAGGATAGGCTGAAAGATTTTGATCATGGCTCTTTGGAATAGAGAGGGTGCGGGCTTTAACCCAAATGGCATAACTTTCCATTGGAGGTGTTGGTCAGGAATGCAAAATCCTGTTTTTGATCTTTCCCAAGGATGTATCCCTAATTGCCAAAATCTAGTTTTTAGATCAAAGTTGGAAAAATATCTAGCTGTGGCTAAGTGTGAAAATAGGGTAAGCCTATTTGGTATAGGAAATTTATCATCTTGGAGGAAATGGTTGAGTGGATGGTAGTTTATGACTAATCTGAGTTTACCTCTTGTCTGCCCAGCTCTCTTGTTGACATAGAAAGCTTCGCATGCCCATTGAGAATCAGATGCCTCAATCAGTCCAAACTCCATGTGTTCAGCGCACTCCTTCTTTGCAAGCTGAAGGTGCTCTGGATTCATGCCTGAGTGGCTTGCCCTGGTTGGATTGATGTTTTCATTCTTCTTGAATGGGAGTTTTATGAAGAATTCTTCATTCAGCTAGAGTGGGTTGCGACATTTCTTCATGAACTCCTTATGAGATTCAGCACGTGAATGTTCCATCAACTATTGCTCGATTTCTCTAATATGTTAATCTTCAGTGATCTAGAATAAGTGTGAGACTTCTGAGTATGGCTTGGACTGCTTTTTGAATGCTATTCCATAGGCTCCAATGTGGAGTCGATCCTTGAGTTGTATGAAGATATCGAATCCGATTATGAGATCCTTTCCTGGGACATCTGATCCGAACAACTTTGTTCTGAATTTTGGTCCTAAGAAGAACTCAATTGTTATTGGATATTTTATGGTCACCATGGTTGTCAGGATTCCATTTGAGGCGATGTTGAAGTTCTTAAAATGGGAAATCCATTGATCATTAGGAAGTACTACTGGATTCATCAGTGATAAGGCCGCACCAGTATCCATGCATGCAATTACTTGAATTGGTTTATCCCATTTGAATGGATAAACGTTCAGCTGGACCTGAGGAATATTAATAATGTTGTTGATTTCCTCAGCCTCTGAAATCTGGTAATGGTCATGCCCATGTTCTTCATATACGTCCATGGAAAAAAGGGTTTCCTTCGATGGCTCATATTATACTGAAAGGACTGTTTCTAGATCATTGTCCTTGACATCAACGTATTTTTCTATTTTCGTAAGCAGCTGGATAGATATTTTAGCTTAAGGACAGTTCTTTGCGAAGTGTCCGATCTTGTGGAGATAAAGCATCTGTCATTCTTCTAGAAGCTACCTGAACGCTTTCTCCTGAAGTATTTTGTTCGCCTAGTGTATTTAGATCTTTCTCCAGTAGCTTTGGACCTTTGAACTTCTTGTATTTCTTGTATCTACTTTGCGTTTTGGCATGGAAAGAGAAACTTGATCCTGTGATCAAATCAGTCTTGCTGCAAGCTTTATCAAGGGCTGGATTGTTGTGCATGATCTGCTTCAGAATAGATCTCTTTGTACAGATATAGTCTAGTGCCATGAATATTGCCTGCCTTATATAGCCAACTTGGGGAATTGTGATTGACTAAAACTTTTCCTTGATAATCGTAATGTTTCGCCCTGCTTACATCTTTGTCAAGGATGAAACAAAGGCCTGCTTCAAACTACCATCTCCACCAATTTCAAACTATATTTTTGTCATTTTCTGCAAATGAATATCAATGACATCTTTGTCGAATGATACGCATTTCATCTTGAAGAATTGTCTTTGTAGCTTTTCCTGCCTCTGGCTTGTATCTCCACAAAAGACTTCATGCAGGATTCTGATGTTGAAAGCAAAGTCTGGGATGTGAGGAAAGTATTCCTGTCATACATCCCCAGTGTGATCCACAAATCTCTAAGGATGCCGGAGAACCTTGATGTGAACTCTAATAGGACTAGATATTTCTCTCGTTCTACCAAGTGTTTCGTTACCATCCAAGTAAGAAAATCTTGGATCCTTTGTGGCCATTTCGGAATCTTGACATCATCGAGAGTGAAAGGGTGGAATCTAGTTCCAACCGATTTTGGTGTTGGTTGTTCTGGTCTTCTTTATTGAATTGGGTCTTTGTCATCTCGTCTTGATCACCATCGACTTCAGAAACTTTTGGTTCTCTTGGTCGGTTCATGTATATTAGTGGATTTTTTTCCTCGGAGGTGTCTAGTGAGAGATCCTCACTTGACTCAATCTCCGTTTCTTCAGTTTCATCAGTAGGATCAGTGTCTGTTGTAACTGGATCCTGTGCTATCATTTTCATCTAAGCCATAGAGTTCTAGAACAACTTGATCTGAGCTCATAAAGTTTTCTGGATATGACTCTTTTGAACTTTCTCCAGCCTCTTTCCTTCTTTTGGCCTGCTTTTCTGCTGCAAGGACATCTTTCCTTTCCCAAACCCATTTTGCAATGTCAAACTCAATTTCCTCTTTGGATTTTTGAGGATAAGGTGTAGGTTTATGAGGTGTGAAAGGAGAGGTAGTACCTGGACGGGCAAATTTAGGTGGTGAGTATGTCTGTGACAACATGGGGAAAAAGGAGGATTTTGGAGAGTAGCTTTAGGTTCTTTGTGGCTCAAAAGGTCCATGTCTTAGTAGTTTGATTTGTCCTTTGATGTCAGCCATTTCCTTCTATTGCTGTGAAAAGAAGTGGAAAAGTGAAGTGCCTGGTGGACAGATCTCATACTGCATATTCTGTAGTCGTAACTCCAAGGCTCGAATAAGACCGACATGTTGATTGGATATTTGTTCCACTTTCTTCTCAATGTTCTCCACCTTGCTCATCATCTTGGTTTGTGTTTGAGCAACATTTTTTAGAGAAGTGCTGATGTTGGTTAGCACCTTGTCCTGGAAGATTGCATTTTCTGATTGCCAGTTTATGGTAGACTCAATATCACTAGTTTCTGGCTTTTCTCCAGTTGGCAACACAACATTTTTCTTTGGTATTTTTGGTGCATGACTTACACCATCTTTTTCAAAGGGTTGTTGTGATGGGATCTGGAGTGTGACTAGAGTTGGATGGACTTATCATGAAGATTTGAGGGTTATGTGGTTTTTTGGCTAGAATAGGTAGAGTTGGCTAATCTTCAAGTTCGTAGGAGACAAGGAATTCATATTTTCCTAGACGGCTCGGGGAACCAATAGATGGATCCCCATCTTCATATACGGAATTCCTTTTTTGAGCATATTCCCTTCTTCTTTTTGGGTTTGGCTCTCTTCTCTATGTATTCAACTTCATCCTCCAAACATTCCTGATAGTCACATTCGATATCCCAAGAGCAGTGCCCGGTGAATGGACAGTTGAACCACCTTACCTCATGACCTTTATGATTGACCTGTTTGATCCAATCATGATCACTCATGACAGCTGGAAGGCTCCAATCAAATAGATCCTCTTCATCTTCAGGCAGAGGTTCGGATGTAGGCTGGTACATCTGAACAGAAATGATTGTGCTATTTGGTTTTTTGAGATGAGAGTGGTCAAAGCTTATGGCTACAGTTTTATCCTATTTTTTGACAAAGATTGGTTTTGCGGATCAAAGATGCTCAACAGGAGGTTCTCTCATCCGCTCATAGTTTGTATCCCATGAGTCTAGAAGAATTTTGACCAGTTCATTCTTTGGTATTTTTTCTGGGAATTTGGGTGCATATGGTAGTCCCGTTAGTGGAATCCATATGCAGCAGTAAAATATCATCTCCACCCAGAAATGAAAGATCCATGGCATGGTTCTAGACTCGCCTAGCAATTTGGTAGTGAAGAGTTGCCTAGATAGCATCTCTAGCTTGTGGAGCTCCCTGTATTTGGATCTTTAAGGCTTCGGTCAGATATGGGTCACTTAGGGACATGTTGAAGTTTGGATATAAGGTGACAAAAACTGTCCCAACATTCAGGTGAGCTCAGTTGTATCCAAATTTGCATGTTGGTACTCCTAGGATTGAGTATCAAGGAGTGAAAGGCGTGCAACAAAAGGTTGGCCTTTCCTTCCATGATATAACAAGGCGATTTGGACATCAACCAAATGAATATGGGTGAATCCTTGACTTTTCCATTGCATTGGAAAATTACTGGGAATCTACAAGGTGACAAACTGGTCTTCTTAAGAAGCAAGAATAGGGTGCTGATTGAGTTTCGAAGAAGCAACATATTCCTTTACCCCTTTCGGTTCATGTTGGACCAAAGAACGAATTTGTAACCATGGATTAGTTGTCTTTTTGTCAAAGGCAGAATAAGGATTTAGGAGAGATAAATATGTACTATACATTTTGTTTTCATCCGACAGTATATCTACTTCATAAAGATAGTTATATTTACAAGACAAAGTTTCACTAAGTGTAGGAGACATAGGTACTTTGGTGTAGATTTACAGAGACTCGACGAAGAAGAAGAAGAATATTTACAAGGACTGGACGTAGACTCACTCATAGCTATTCAAACTGCTCCTCTCTCCAAATGGACATGGTTCTAGCTCTGATACCAACTGGGGTAAATAGATAGCTCTGATACCCACTGGGGTAAATAGAGGGCTCTGACACAAAGAAGCCAGGCACAGGGCAATGAAACAGCGGACAAGGCAGCGAGATTGAAGGCACAATAGTTTTCCTACGAAGGGGGACTGAGCTTCAACATCCCAAAGAATGGCTTGCAACGAAACTCGGCTTCAACAACCCGGAGGATGGCTTGCCAAATCAGTCAAATAGTAGATTGCATCCTATATATAACAGATTTTCCCTACAAAAAAAGGCTGGCTTCTATATCCACCCGAACGGTTTGCCAAGCTACACAACTCAAAAAATCTTTTACGGTACTTATAAACTCAACTATATAGAAACTTCAGAAAACTATTGTAGTTGGAACAAGCTTGCTTACCTGAAGTGTCAAGGCCCTATATTACTTCAAGGATCAGCCATACCATGCCTTTTGAAAGGAAGAACAAGAGAGAATTTAGCAAACACTCATATTATTGAACATAGGAAATTTTTACAAGACTCTACTAGCTACGTTCTACTCTCTATTCTACTCTACTCTTCTACTCTTCTCTGATTTACAATGGACAGCCTAGCCCCCTTTATATCGAGGTTAGGAGACTACAAGATAATACTCCATACAAGATAGACTCGGCACACCTTTCTAGAAAGTCTAACAAAATAAAAACGGCACACTTATTTACATGGCCCGACAAAGACAAATCTGGCACGCTTATTTAAACAAACTCATCTACAAAGACTAATAACAACAGATGCCTAATAAAACAAATGGACTAATAAAATGGCTAGCCTAATATGCACAAGAAAGCCCATTGTGATGGCATGTGAAGTGGGGTCCACTTTCATCCTCATATGGGTAGTAAATTTCGGTGGGTGATTTGAGGCGGTGAGCTTCCAAATTCTCTCACACATCATCATCCATTATCTGGTGGGAGAACATGCAAAGGTGACATTGGTGGGTTTGATCATTCTCCACCTGATTTCCATCAGAATCCATGTTTGCCGTTGAAGAAGCTCGTATCATGCAAGCTCCGTTTTAATGATCTTGTAAAGTAGCATTTTCTGCTTGATGTTTCTGCAACGGCTTGCTCCATATTTTGAGAGTCCTGTGATGGAGTATTTGGCGAGACGTTCAGCCAGATCCGTGTAATGAACTAAGTGATTTCATCATTGGTGATCTCGTAGGATGCTTGATATTTCTTTTATGCTTTTTGGACTTCTTCCCAATAAGGATGTTTATCAGTGTGGTTCCATGGTGACCATTTTTTTGGCCAAAACTCTTTTGGAATGCACTTATTTTGTTGGAAGATAAAAGGTTGTGCTTCATAAAATTCTTCTTCCACGGAAAAATAGAGACTGGAAATCACCAACAGAAAGAGAGTTCTGGCTCTACATGGACTTTCCCGTCGATCAACTTTATTAGTCGATGTAGCATGAATATCTTTACATCGTACGAATTCTTGAAGCATTGAACCCAATATCTTCGTGGCCTGAAACACTATAGAAATATTTTCAAAGCTGGTTCAATCTTGTCAAAGTCCCTGAATATGTTGTATTTGAATTCCATCGGGATGTAATACTGGTGAAGAAGTACTAGAAGAACCATAAGAGATCATGTGGAAAATTATTAGCAAGTGGTATGAACACGTGACAGAACAGGTATTCCGGCTTGACTCCATAAGGCTTTAGGATGGATCCTCCGTACTTTCTGAAAACTTGTAGCTCATAGAATGTCCGTCTTTCGATCAGGATAGATGGATCAAATGGGTCCACATATTGACTGAACAATTCTGGTGGATAGCTTGGTAGCCTGGATGACCTGGGACCTGCTGGGTTAATCATGAATATCTGGCTGGCTGGTCCTTTCATCTTCATGGGTTTTTCTAACAAAAACCTCTTTGCAAATTCGTCCGGTCGGGATAGGAAGTTTGCCAGGAAATTATCTTTCCCTTTCAGGTGTTTCACCTGGAATTTGTAGGGTGAGAACCATTGTGCCCATCTAAGTATTTGCGGGTGTGAAAGTATCTTCGGATTTAACTGGATCATCTTCAGGAATGCCTTCATATCCATCTTGATGAGGAGTTCAGTGTGAATTAGGAAGAAGGTAAACTTCTTGATTCCATTCTTCAGGACTAGAATCTCCTTGAAAGTGGAATGGTAGTGTTGCTCTGAATCCTTGAATCTTCTGCTCGCATATCCACATATCCTTCTATGGCCATCTTTTTTTTTCAAAATAACTGCATTCAAATACTAATTGCTGGCATCAGTCTACAATATTTTCTTTCCATATGAAGGAATATGGAGAGTCTTCAGTTGTTTGGACACCTGCTTGATTCTTTGGACAACTTCATCCTTCTCCTTACTCCATGCTTGGGCATTCTTTTTGAGCATTTTTGTAAGTGGGGAAATATATTTAGAGACCGCAGGAATAAAATCTCTAACATAATTTATGATCGCTAAAAATTGTGAAGCTTATTTGTGGTGAAGTTGGTGTCTGGAAATCTGAGTAATTCCTGACATATGTGCGGACCTGGACTGCATACTCCTTATGAGGTTCAGCACATGAATGTTCCATCAACTGTTGCTCGATTTCTCTGATATGTTCATCTTCAGTGATTTGGAATAAGTATGAGAGTTCTGAGTATGGCTTGAACTGCTTTTTGAACGTTTTTCCATAGGATCCAATGTGGAGTCGATCCTTGAGTTGTCTAAAGATATTGAATCCGATTATGAGATCCTTTCTTGGGACATATGATCCGTACAGCTTTGTTCTGAATTTTAGTCCCGGGAAGAAGTCAATTGTTATTGGATGTTTTGTGATGACTGTGGTTGTCAGGATTCCATTTGATGCAGTGTTGAAGTTCTTGAAATGAGAAATCCATTGATCATCAGGAAGTACTGCTGGATTCATCAGTGATGAGGCCACACCAGTATCCATGAATGCAATGACCTAAATTGGTTTATCCCATTTGGACAGATAAATGTTCATCTGTATCTGAGGAATATTAATAATGCTGTTGATTTCCTCAGCCTCTGAAATTTTGTAATGGTCATGCCCATGTTCTTCATATACGTCCATTGAAAAAAGGGTGTCCTCCGACGGCTCATCTTCTGCTAAAAGGACTGATTCTGGATCATTGTCCCTGACATCAGCGTATTCTTCTATTTCTGTAAGGAACCGGATAGATCTTTTATCTTGAGGACAGTTCTTTGTGAAGTGACCAATTTTGTGGCAGATGAAGCATCTGTCATTCTTCTGGAACCTTCCTGGATGCTTTCTCCTGAAGTATTTTGTTTGCTTGGTGTATTTGGATTTTCCTCCAGTAGGCTTTGGCCATTTGAACTTCTTGTATTTCTTGTATCTGCTTTGCTTTTTGCCATGGCAAGAGCAACTTGATTTGGTGATCAGATAAGTCTTGCTGCAAGCTTTATCAAGGGCTGGATTATTGTGCATGATCAGCTTCAGAACAAATCTCTATGTACAGATATCTTCTAGCGCCATGAAAATTGCTTGCCTTATATAGCCAACTTGGGGAATTGTGATTGACTGGAACTTTTCCTTGATAATCATCATGTTTCGCCTTGCTAACATCTTTGGTAAGGATGAAATGAAGTCCTACTTCAAACTGGCGTCTCCACCAATTCAAAGTATATTTTTGCCATTTTCTAGAAATGAATATCAATGACATCTTTGTCGAATGATACGCATTTCATCTCGAAGAATTGTCTTTGTAGCTTTTCTTGCATCTGGCCTGTATCTACACAAAAGACTTCATGCATGATTCTGATGTTGAAAGAAAAGTGTTGGGACGTGAGGAAAGTATTCTTGTCATACATCCCCAGTGCGATCCACCAATCTCTAAGGATGCCGGAGAACCTTGATGTGAACTTTGACAGGATTAGATATTTCTCTCGCTCTACCAAGTGTTTCGTTACCATCCAAGTAAGGAAATTTTGGATCCTTTGTGGCCATTTCGAAAGCTTGACATCATCGAGAGTGAAAGTGCGGAATCCAGTTCCAACCGATTTTGACGTTTGTTGTTTTGGTCTTCTTTCCGAAATTGGTTCTTCTGTCATCCTGTCTTGATCATCATCGACTTCAGAAACTTTTGGTTCCCTTGGTTGATTCATGTATATTGGTGTATTATCTTCCTCGGAGGTGTCTAGTGAGAGATCCATAGTTGACTCAATCTTTGATGAAGGGTGTACTCACGCACTTCATAGACATATTTTACTTGTACTTTACTATGTTTTGAGAACAAATTATGTGTGTTTGCATGTATTTATATTATAGATTTGTAAAAATTAGCTAACGCATGTGATTATATATTTTCAGGGCTAAAAAGGATGGATTTAAATGTATTTTAGGCTTATGGAATAAATATGAAGAGAAGCTGAAGTCGTGGGCAAAGGTTGAGTTTGGAAGATGCAGAAATAGTGTACCTGACAGGTTGAGGGAACGACTCGTTACGTCTGGTAACGAGTCATGAAGTTAGTCTTGGAGACTGAGAAGAGAAATTTTGAGAAAAATCCAGTGAAGGTAACGGAAGATATCACGAATCGTCAGGTGTTGGTACGACTCATTGTGAGAGCACTGGTAGGAAGTCAGGTGCACTAGAAATTTGGAGAGTTAGACCACGAGGGGCCTAACGACTCGTGCCCATGCATAACGAGTCGTTAGGTGACCCGTTGTCACAACTGGCGAAGCAACAAGGCTTCCAAAAACTGGAAAAAAGTGGATTTCCTACTTCAACTAGGAAAAGGAAAATTAAATCCCAAGCCAAATTCATCAAGGAATGAGGAAAGCATCTAACTACTGTAAATACCCTCTATTTTCATGTAATATCTATCAAGCTCAAAATCAAGTTTTAAAGTTTTAGAGAATCAAATTTCAAGTTCTTAAGTTTGGAAAGTTGTGAAGACAAAATTATTAGAAGTTTTACGACATACTTTGAGACGATTTGTGAGTTGTTCTTCTTTATTGTTGCATAAATCAAGTGAGTTCTTCTTATTATCATTGTAAGTATTAATTTTTGTTTTATTTATGAACTCTATTAATTTACTTATAAACATGATAGGCTAAATCGACCACAACTAGGGTTGTGGGAACCATGATAAATTAACACACATAAGTAAAATACTTAGTGATTCTTGAATGGAGTTTATGCATGTATTGTTTTTTCCTTCATTTTAATTGATTTTTAACAGTTGTAAATGTTATAACTTGTCTTATTCTTATTTACTAGACAAAGGAGGTAATGAATGGAAAAAGGGATTAACAACGGAGATTTGAGGCTATCAACCCTCATCTAATAGCTTGAACTTTTCCAGGAATAGCTAATCCGATATCAAGGGTAAGGGTTAGTAAAGTATACCCGTAGACGGACGAAGTTGCGTGGTGAAAATCATCTAGATAGGGGACCAACCATTTAGGTGAACTTAACTTACCAATATTTCATGCTAAGCACCGGAATAGATCACTAGTATAAAACACCTTGTGGTTATGAAGTCATGGGGAACACTTATCCTAGTTAGTTGCATTAATTTGGAATCAACCTTCACAATTTCTCAACATTGTTAATTATTATATTTTTTACAAATCCCCCCTCTTAGGAAATCATTAACTACAAAGCTTAAGCACTAGCGTTCTTCTATATTCTTTCCTATTCTCTGTGGGATCGACCTCAGCCTCTAGTTGGATTCTTTATTGACAATGTCCGCTTCATACTTTGTTAAGAAGTGTGAGTTTAAGCGTTATCAAAAAGTGGCGGCGTTGCCGGGGAATATGGTTTAGGATTATATTAATTGCTTATGTTTATCTTTTAGTTTTTATTTCCTATTTTTTATTTTTCTTTTATTTTCTTACATGTCACAAGGCGGCTTGATAAAACAAGCGTCCAAGATGTGACCACGGTCTCAACAGGTATCTTGATGAAGTCTGAGTAATTAAGATACCTGTGTCGTGCCGCGGCGTTAAATCAGGCGCTATTTGAGAGGCAACCCAAGATAATTTTTTTTATTTATTTTTACGTGTTTGTTCAAGTGTGTAGGTGATAGGTCATAGTTTTCAATAAAGATTTAGCTTAAATGTCGAAGACAAGAAGTAAAGGCCCAGGGAGTTTCTCTTGTACTCTATTACTTTGTGCTTATTTGTTTTAGCACTAGGGATGGTGTAACCAATTAAGTGTGGGGTGGGAGATGTGAACTTCATATTACCATGCATGCCTTAATTGCCAATTTTCATATGGTAGGCCTAGTTTTTTTTTTTTTGAGATTTATGATCTATTTTGCATGCTTGCTTGTTCGTAGTATTTTAGTTTTATTTTATTTTGGGTTCCTCCGATTTTTGTTTTTGGTACTTTTCTGGTGGATAGTCCCTTAGAACCGACTAGAGAGTCTAGAATTATTTATTTATTTATTTTAGTCATTGAGTCATAACTTTTCCCGATGATGGATGGATGACGACCGTCTTAAGGGTAAATTAGTCATTAGGAAGAACAAAAACTTGGATCCTACGAACGCTAGGTGCTTCACTTTTGGTACCACTGAGACTTTATTAAATTCACTCAAAAATGCAGGAAAAAGGTAGAAACACCTAGTCTTTTGGAAATTGACTCTTGTAATTGAAAAAATTGGCTTAATTATGTTATGCATGCAATATGAATATATGTGTTTATGTGATCTTGATTTCCATTGTTAAACCATCTTGTGCCAATGAGTGAGAAATTATTTTTTGATATACTCCATGCTTGCAATTTGATGTCTAGAACTTGTCCGGTGTGTGTGCAAAGCGGAAATTGAATAATGGATTTAGGAAGTAATATAGGCATTTCTTTGATAGCCTTATTTCTATCCTATTTTACCTGCCTTGATCATAATTATCCTAGTTAGCCATGTTGAGCCTTAGCTATTCTTTTGATAGCCATATTACAAGATTAATCCCTTTTGTTCTATTGACTTGTATTTGATCCAAATCACTTCGAGGGCACTTTAATGAAAAATTTTTGTAGGAAAGGAGAATGATTGGAGAAGTGAAGGGAAAAGCTAAAAAGTATGGTGAATTGGAAGAAAAGAAAAATGTGAAATTTTTCTAAATAAGGAGGGTGATTTTAGTGGGAAAACAAAAAGAAGAAAGAGCTGTAAAAAATTAAAGATGAAAAAATGTCATGATTTATCGATTAACCGTATCCATTTGTTTACAATGAACCTATTTTGGACCTGGTCCTTCCTTGGATATTGTGAACCTCAACATAAGAAAAAATGCTTAAGTTGAGGGTGGCTAAAGTATGGGTGCATAAAGGGTGGGAACAGAAGAAGAAAAACTGTGTGTGAATGAGCTCAATGATGAAAAGAAAAATCCCCACTAGTCACCTTAGTTAAAAAATTTAAAAATAAAAGGAGGTATAAGGAGAAAATTTGAAAATTGAAGAATGTGCTTAAAAATCAAAGTATTATGAAGTATTAAAGTGCTTAGGGAGATTAGTCACTATCTTGGCCAAATAGTTCCTACCCGTTCCTTAGCC
>JACEIK010001537.1:102747-124650 GCA_018107945.1 Datura stramonium | reverse complement strand
GAAAGTTGTGAAGACAAAATTATTAGAAGTTTTACGACATACTTTGAGACGATTTGTGAGTTGTTCTTCTTTATTGTTGCATAAATCAAGTGAGTTCTTCCTATTATCGTTGTAAGTATTAATTTTTGTTTTTATTTATAAACTCTATTAATTTACTTATAAACATGATAGGCTAAAACCACCACAACTAGGGTTGTGGGAACCATGACAAATTAACATACATGAGTAAAATACTTAGTGATTCTTGATCAGAGTTTATGCATGTATTATTTTTCCCTTTGTTTTAATTGATTTTTAACGGTTGCTAACATTAGAACTTGCCTTATTCTTACTTACTGGACCAAGGAGGTAATGAATGGAAAAGGGATTAACAACGGAGATTTGAGGCTATCAACCCTCATCTAATAGCTTGAACTTGTCTGGGAATAGCTAATCCGATATCAAGGGTAAGGGTTAGTAAAGTAAACCCGTCGAAGGACCAAGTTGTGTGGTAAAAAATCATCTAGATAGGGGACCAATCATTTAGGTGAACCTAACTTACCAATATTACATGCTAAGCACCGGAATAGATCACTAGTATAAAACACCTTGTGGTTATAAAATCAAGGGGAACACTTACCCTAGATAGTTGCATTAATTTGAAATCAACCTTCACAATTTCTCAACATTGTTAATTATTTTATTTTACAAATCCCCCCCTCTTAGGAAATAATTGACTAGAAAGCTTAAGCACTAGCGTTCTTCTATATTCTTCCATATTCTCTGTGGGATCGACCCCAACCTCTAGTTGAGTTCTTTATTGACAACGTCCGCTTCGTACTTTGTTAAGAAGTGTGAGTTTGAGCATTATCAATCTCCGTTTCTTCAGTTTCATCAGTAGAATCGGTGTCTGTTGTTTCTTTAGTACTGGATCCTGTGCTATCATTTTCATCCAAGCCATAGAGTTCCGGAACAACTTGATATGAGATCATCAAGTTTTCTGGATTTGTCTCTTTTGAACTTTCTCCAACCTCTTTCCTTTTTTGGCCTACTTTTCTGCTGCAAGGTGATGTGTCGTGATATTATGACACTTTCGATGAGAAATCGTGCACATTCCAGGTATGTTTATATGGGTATAAGGTATTTTGTGCTTAATGTGCAGGAAAACAGGTCGGGAAGTGATTTTAGTCGAATTAATGAGTAAAACAACTGAAAGGTGACTGCTAGGCACTTAACGAGTCATTGGCAGAAGGCACGATCCGTCACTTGAAGCGCTGGCAAAGAAATAAAGTATGAAGGTGTTAAAACAGTGCACTCGATGAGTTGCAGGAATGAACCGTTACAACTGGTTACGAGTTGTGAGATCCACTGTTGGGTTTTGAAGAGAAAATTTTACTTAAGTTTCCAGTGGAGTTAACGATTGACATCACGAGTCATCGCCTGAAGGAACGACTCATTGGCAAGTTATTGGAGCTGTTCGTGAAGTGCACTGAAATTTTTTAGAAAGAGACCACGAGAAACCTAATGACTCGTGCTAAGGCACGACGAGTCGTTAGGTGACCCGTTGCCAGGCTTGGGTGAAGTGCTGAGGACGATTGATTTAAAGTAATAACAACTTGTCATCAGGCCTATCGATCCATTACATGGCCCGTTTCCACTATCGTCCTGGGTTCCATATTTAAGTAGGAAAAGAATTTCTTTGTATTATGAATACTCAGTTTTAGGTTTATTTTTGGAGTTTGATTTAGGAGGTTGGATTTTTAGTAAGATCTAAGTCAAATTTTAGGTTGTTAGAGAGAGAATCTTGAGAAATATTCTTGAGAGAATTTTCATACAATTGTTCTTGATTCAATATACAAAAGTTACATTGGAATTTTATTCAATCTACTTGGTTTTTCTTCTACAATACTTTGTAAGTTGCAATTATGGTTTCTTCTATATTTTGTGATTGCAATAACACAAAACTAGCAAAACCCATAAACTAGGTTTGTGGGAACCAAGATAAATTAACACACATAGGTAAAAATGCATAGTGATTCTTGAACAGGGTTTTATGCATGTATTGTTTTCCCTTCATTTTAATTGATTCTTGATGGTTGCAAACATTAGGACTAGCCTTATTCTTACTTACCAGATCAAGGGGGTGATGAATGGGAAAAGGGATTTACAGTGGAGATTTGAGGCTATCAACCCTCATCTAGTAGCTTGAACTTGCCCAAGGAATAGCTAATCTGATATTAAGGGTAAGGGTAAATTAAAGTACACCCGTATACGGATCAAGTTACGTGGTGAAAATCATCTAGATAGGAGATCAACCATTTAGGTGAACTTAACTTACCAATATTACATGTTAAACACCTAAATAGATCACTAGTGTGTAAGCCTTGTGGTTATGAAGTCTTGGGGAACACAATCCTAGTTAAGTCATAAATTGAATACAAACCCAATTAAATTCAACAGTCATTAGTTTTTGAATATTTTATTAGTTTATATTTTTCCCCTTTCGGAAATAAGCTACTCAATAGTCACAGTTATTCACATTAACATAAGACTCTTACCATATTCTCTGTGGGATCGACCTCACCTTGGTTGGGTTCTATATTTGACAATCGATTGCTTATATCTCGATTGTGAGGTGTAATTTGGGCGGCATCAAATTTTGGCGCAGTTGCTGAATACGACTAAGGATTTTTTAAATTGTGTTAACTTTACTATTGGTTCTTATTTATTTGTTTTATTTTTCTTTTGTTGTTTTGGTTGCTTAACAGGTCTTAGGTTTGTGCATGCCTGACACTAGAAGTCAATGAAATCCCTTGATACCAATCGATCACGAACTTGAGCTAACGTTGAGAAACCTGAGGAGAATGGCTAACATACAGGAGCAAGAAACCGTGGATCAAGCCATAGCAAGGATGTTGGTCGAAGAGAAAGATGGGGCTAGATATTGTGAGTTAGCCAGAGTTGCTGAAGAGCAGCATCTAGCTGCAGAAGCTGAAAGAGATAGACAAACCAGAGGTCCAGAGGTACAGAGCACCAGCGACACCGATTTTTTGATGAGGAAGATGATGCAAACATAGATAAAGCTGGTGGTACTGGAGCGATAGTCCCTCCTCCTTTGCCTGCTGGGGAAAAGTTTGATATTACAAGCGCAATGATCCAACTGCTGAATATGAAGGGAATTCTTTCAGGTCACGCATCTGAGGAAGCCCACGCTCACTTGACAAATTTTGTGGGTATATGAAAGGAATACAAGCAACCAAGAGTCAGCCAGGACGCGATCAGATTGAGGTTGTTTCCATTTTCTCTTGGGAGTGAGGCGACGATGTGGTTGGTCGAACTGCCAAACGACTCCATCACTACTTGGGGAGAGATCAAGAGAGCTTTTATTGAAAGGTTATTCTCACCATACAAGGCATTGCAGCTAAAGGATGAAATATACAATTCACACAGCTAAATTTTGAGGCACTCCATGAGACCTGGCTGCGGTTAAACAAAAAGCTCAAGAAGGTGCCAAACCACAGGATTCCGGATGATACACTATTGGAGATCTTTTATCGGTCCCTGAATGCCAACACAAAGGCGGTTGCTGATACCATCTCAGAAGTATCCTTCATGAGTCATACTTATGCAGAGGCTACAGAGTTGCTGGACAGAATTACTAAAACCTACCGAGCCTGGCACACTAGAGAGTTGGAGATTTCGGCTGGTACTTATATGGTTGGTATGTCTGCCGAACAATGGAGAAAAGATGAGGAGCGTGACCAGGACATTGCAGAAATCAAGACCACCATGGGGTTGCTTGCCAAACACATAATGGGAATGGGAGCAGAAAAGGTGAACGTTGTAGGCTCTAAGGGTAAGGCCCCGAGAAATGATGGTTGCGAGTCTGAGTTCGAAGAGGATGTTAATTATTTAAATGATCAGAGGATGGGTTATCGGTCCAACACCCAAGGGTATAACCAAGACTCTTAGCATCAAGGTCAAGGGAACTAAGGTCAGAACTTCTACAAGGACAATAATTTCAACGGGGGCCAATACCGGGATAATGGGGATTGGAAAAAACATGAGGAGTTTAAAAATGATAGGGGTGGTCTGTATGTTCCTCCACGAAAATGAGAGCCAGATTCAAGATGCTCAAGGGTCGAAGATATGCTTTCCAAAGTGCTCAAGCAGATGGAGGCAACAGACAACCACTTTAAGGAGCTTCGCGCGGATATTTCAGGTTTGAACCAAAAGGTGGAGTCACATGCTGTGGAAATTAGACAAATTGAGCAGCAGATGAGTCAGATGTCTGTTGTAGTGAATCAAAGGCCGAAAGGTACACTTCCCATTAATACCATTCAAAATCTGAAAAATGACAGTCAATAAGAGGAGCGGGAAGGCCACTGTTGATCTACTGATGCCAGTCGTAGTTGAAGAGCCAGAAAGGTCCGGGTTGATAATTGATGATGATGTAGTGGATATTGACAACCCAACTTTGGTTGGGAGCTCAGATGTGCAAACTGCTCCGAGTAGCGCAAAGGAGCAAGGAGATACCTATGGGAAGGAGAAGGCGGGGCAGCAAAAACTCACAACAATTCCTAGACCTCCTCCTCCTTACCCCCAGCACTTGAAGAAGAAACCTGAAGATGGAAAATATCATAAGTTTATCTCTATGCTCAAGCAGCTGTTGGTGAATATCCCATTGGTGGAGGCACTTGAGCAAATGCCCGGATATGCCAAATTTATGAAGGACCTCGTCACCAAAAAGAGAACCGTAAGTTTGAAATGACTGATAATCTGCACCACTGCGGTGCCATCACCACCAGGGTCCTAGCACAGAAGAAGCAAGACCCAGGTGCATTCACTATACCTTGCACCATTGGGGAGGTTGAATTAGCAAGGGCACTGTGTGACTTGGGAAGTATAAATCTAATGCCGCTAGCAGTATTTAGAAAGTTAGGCTTGGGAACCCCCACACCGACTTCGATGTGGCTACTGATGGCTGACCGAACAGTTAAAAATCCGGTGGAGATTTTGTTTGATGTGCTAGTCAAAGTGGATAAGTTCATACTCCCAGCAAACTTTGTGATTTTGGACTGTGAAGTCGATTCAGAGGTCCCCATTATTTTGGGGCGACTATTCCTTGCAACAAGTAGAGCCCTAGTTGATGTAGAAGCAGGGTAGCTGAAGTTTCGATTGAACAAAGAAGAGGTTACCTTGAACATTAGCCGAGCCATAGAGCAGCCTAAGGAATTCAGCATTATTTCAACACTGGAGGATGGAAAAGAGTCATTTGATGAATTCTGAGTAGTCAAGCGACTTGCGTCGTGCCGCGACGTTAAATCGAGCGCTGCACGGGAGACAATCCATGGAGGTGTTTTTGGCAAAGTCTGAGTAGCTAAAACACCCACGTCGTGCCGCGACATTAAATCAAGCACTTCTTGGGAGGCAAGCCAAGTTGTAATTGTAGCAAAAAGCTAGTGTTAAGGTTTGTTGATGAGTGCAGGTGAATAAGATGGAAAATATGAAGTTGGAACCAAAAATTGGAACTTCAGTTCTGGTGCAAAATAATTACAGAATGAGTCATCGCCTGACTTGATGACTTGTTAGCCAGTCGTGAAGAGAACTGAAGAAAATAGGGGAGCAACGTGTGACCTAACGAGTCATTCCTGAAAGGAACAAATCGTTTAGTCCCCCGTCAAGTACACTGGATCAAAATTTGAACTTAAGGATGTTGACGGATCACTCAATGAATCGTTGGAAAATCAAACGATTCGTCAAGTGACCCATCCTGAAACTATAACAGGAAAAGGACCACGACTCAAGAAATGACTCGTTGGGTAGCACCACGAGTCATTACATGAGTCGTCAGGTCCCCAGGTAAGTTGAATTAAAATGACCCACGAACTGTAAAAGGGAATAAGTTAAAAATTAAAATCAAAATTTCATTACTCCCCATTAAAAAGCTTCAAAGTCCCTCTTTTTTTCTTCCTCTTCTTCACTCAAACACATCAAAGAAACGATCACTATTATCATCACTGCACACTCACGCAAGCACAATCAATTGTTATCACATTCCGTCGTTGAAACATTACATTGTAAGTGCTTTTCCCCACACAAACACTTTGGTTGATGGTTGAATTCCATCAAGGAACTTTAAGACCCATGAATGATTGAGCTTCATTGATTTTTTTTTTGATTTGTATTGTTGTTTAAATTTTTTCTACGTGTCTTGTGATGTACATAAAACCTAGGAAGTGTAAAACACTGTGTATTAATCATGTAGTCACCTGGGTTGATAATTTAATTAAAGTTGTATGTTTGTGGAATTTGTGAACTCTAACGAAGAAGAAGATGAACAGGAACTCTTGAGCACGAGCCACATCACGAGTTGTTGGGTCACCAAACGACTCGTCATGTAGCCCGTGCTGAGTGGAAAAAATAAACTGCTAAAGCAGTGTACTTTCTGAGTGACCTAAAGACTCGTTGCCTCTGGTAATGACTCGTTGGGACAAACCGTCAAGTACACTGGATCTAATTGAAAAATGTTCAGCCTGGGCTAACGAGTGACCTCATGAATCGTTGCCAGTGGCAACGACTCATTTAGTCACCTATCAGGACCACTAGCACCAGTTAAAAATATTTTTCTATTTCATCTCATTTTGGGTACTAACATGGTTTCTACAGGTACAATGGCTCCACGAGGCACACCAAAGAAGGGAAAAAAAATAAAAAGCAAGTACCAGAGCGCAGTCAACCATCATATAGAAGGCTGCGAGATGATCCATCCTTCTCAAAAGACTCGAGTGGCTCTGAAGAGGAATATGAAGTGTCGGAGGAGAAGCTAGTGCGGAGGACGACCAGGGCTAGGGCTCAACTAAGTACAAATCCGACAGCCCTAGTCGACACTCCCACTCCACTAGCAAGAGATCCGCCCAGCCGCACTAATGAAAGTGCTAGGGCTGTTGTAGCACTTTCTCTAGAGCCTCCCACAGCTGGGCACAATACAGAAAGAGTAGATGAGTCGCATGCCCAGCGAGGGCACTCAGACAATGAGCTGACAAAGACATCGGGCACATCAAATGAGCAGCCAAGAAATGTGAGAAGATGGTGTGTCCACAACATGAGGGCTATATACAATCGGGATATTTCTCCAAATGACAAAGGCAATATGAAGTGGAGCATTTATGAGGAGCCAAGGCTGATCACCACTGGTTTGAAAGACTTGCCAGAGCTACAGGTAGTATTTTACAAATACAAGTTCGGCTGGTTGACAGAGCCTTCAGGTAGCTACAACCCATGCCTGGTTCGGGAGTTTTATGAAGCATATGCAGCCACCTTGCAGCGGTTGGAACCAGGAGGCCAGGATTGGAAGAAGCGACTTGCATTGAACCAAGTAATGGTGCGTGAGACCTCAATTGACATATCTGAGGAAACTATTTCCAGGATGCCGTACGGGCCATCTTACCGCGCTCCAATGAACACGACAGAGTTTGATTACAAGGTATCCGAGTTGCGGAAAGTCAAAACAAAGAAGTTGAACAACATGGATCGGATACAACAATATAGTTGGCTCTCCCGCATCATCACCACAAAGGGGCCGTTGGTGGAATGGTTACATGGCACTGAGTCACAGATAAAGAAGGCCACTTTGAATTTTTAGGCTAAATTTGGTGGTCGCTGGTGAGGCACAGGTTGGTAACCATGAGCAATGATAATGTCCTTTCACCTGACAGAGCCGCGCTGGTAGCTAGCATCATGGAGGGGTACGCAATCAAATTCCCATGGTTCATTGCAGAGAAGATTCAGGAGTGGGATGTAGATGACGGAACAATGATCCCCTTTCTGTGTTTGATTGATAGACTCCATTGGGAGTCTCAAGTGCCAGAACTGCCATCAGTTAATCAGAGAGTGGTAGTTCAGAAGATCACCAATATCGGGTTGATTATAGATGATATAAATTCGGTATTGAGGGCGAGGACTCAGGCATCTGCATCTGTTGGAGCAACCATTATAGCTGAGGCATTCGACAGCGGGATGCAAACTGATGTAGCACAGTTCACCGAGTTAGCGACTGAGCCTATGGAGGGCAGAGAAACAGGTAGCCAGGCTGAGGCTACAGATACAGCAGACACTCCACACCTGCCGATATTCCTGAGTCATCTTCTACGGTAGCAACATCCAGACCATTAGTCGCACCACCGCGATCAAGCACTGCCGGCTAGTCACAGTCTCACAAGAGTTCTTGGTTGATATGGCTAGGCGGCTGGCCACAACAGAAAAGTAGCAGGCACACACGACTCTTCAAGTTAAAGTCTTTATGGAGCAGGTCAAGCCATGGGTGTCAAAAGAGTTGGAGACGCTGTCCAGTTCAGTGCACGGGCGACTGGATGATTTTGAGCGAAGGATGGATGAGTGCCTTGCATAGTTACAGGCGTTAGAGTTATCTAGATGGTACGCAGAGCTGGGAGCATTTTGATTCGAGGTGCGGGACTTAGCCGCACGACAGACAACTGCGATACCTCCACTGGTCCTCCCTGTGATTGATGATGAATTCAAGGAAGAGCTTCCACCTATTTTTGAATTCATCATAGAGGAGCCGGTGGCACATGCAAAGGGCAAGAGGCCTCTTGAGGAGGCAAGTGATGATGTTGATACCTCTTTGCTCCGTCAATAAAAATGGGAGCGGAGTGAGATGGAGAGAGCGCTGCACGAATCAAGAGAGGAGGCTCGACTGAGAGCCAAAACTGAGGCAATGAGGGCTTCTGGTGAAGGAACGAGCTCAATTGGATCTGAGAATACGCCGGGTCAAGCCGGTAATATTGGAGATGATGTTGGAGGCGTATCTATACCCTCCACCGACCAGGTAGCAGACACCTAGGTCGCACAGGTATGTTTCCTATTCCCTTAGTTTGTGTTCTTGTACAAAATGCGTCGAGGACAATGCATGCTTTTTTTGATAGGGGTGGGGAGGTATACCTGTGCATTCTATGTTTTGCTGAGCATAACCCAAGGGTTTTTCTTGTCGGATATCTTTTCCCTCGGGTGTTCCATATCTAGTAGAACCGACATGTTTAGGATTTTATTTTGTGTTTTTGTTTTTTTGGGTCAATCGGAAGAAAGTTAGGAAAACTGAAAGCAGTCAAGAGCTAAAATTGTTTGATATTTTGATTTTTGATGATTTGATACCCCTTCGAAATTTTTTTGTATATGTGTATGTAAGAGTGGAAAATCATGACCTTTGTGAATCTTTGCATGGCATTCGAATTGTGAATTTGTTCACCATTGTATGGCTGTACCTGAACTAACAATGAGTAGAATTGAGGATGTTGACCGGTGCTATGTGTGAGGTGAGGTCTGATAGCTGAATTCAGTTGAGTGTGTCAATCTAGAACTTGCTTGGTCAGTTCTAGATAAAGGATAAGGAACTAGGAAAGGATCATAGGCCTAAAAGACCTATCAAAATGAATAAAATCCCTTGATCCAAATATTTGAGCTTTAATTGATCTTTCTTTTCGTTCACACCAATTCACCTACCTTTTATTATGAATGAACCTGTTTTGGCCCTGGTCCCTCCTTGGACATTGTGAACTTCAACTCAGGCAAATCGCCTAAGTTAAGGGTGGCTATGACAGGGGTGAGTAAGAAGAGTCGGGTGGAAGTAAAGTTGGGTAATGAAAAGAAGGAAAAAGAGCGGGTGCAGTATACATGATGAAAAGAAAAAAAGAAGTTAATTGTTTTCAAAAAGCAAGGAAAGAAAAGAAAAGAAAAATAATGTGTGACATTAGTAAGTTTTTGTTGAATAAAAAAGTAACCGCATCCGTAGTGTCTAAAAAAAAGGAAAATAAGAAAAAAGGGGAAAAGGGAGAAAATATAAATAAAGGTGAAAAATGGAGTAAAAAGGCGTAGCGTCAAGGAGGGTTGAGATACTAAAATCCATATGTACCATACCCAAACTCGAGCCTGCGTTACAAGACAAGAAAGTCCTACAGTGATCCTAGCTACTTGTCCAAAAATAGAGGTATTGCAAGTAAAGGCAAGCCTATGGTATTGTATGCATGCAATTAGAATTTCTTTGTGAGAGTGAGTGGATCTTACCTAGTCCCAAGAAAAATTTACCGAGATATTCATATACATATGTGTGAGTATGAGACTTCTTTGAGGTGAGAGCACTTGGTCAACAAAATCGTCTGCAAATTATTTGGGGCAGTATTATCGATTTATGTGCATGGTTGCAAGTGATAGTATTTTGCCATGTTTTGATTCCTATGCGTTATGGTTGAAAGATTTTGCATATGCATATTATTTTGAGTTGATATGATGAAAAGGGGGGTCTAGAAAATGTGATTTTGATGATTGTTGTAAGTTTCCTAGAGTTTTTTCGATTGAAGCATCAAAGTAGATTGTTTTGTTTTGTTTTTGCCTGAGGACATGCAAAAGTTCTAAGTTGAGGGCGTTGATGTGCCGTGATTTTACGACACTTTCGACGCTTAAAACCAAGAAATTGTGCACATTCCAGATATGTTTATATGGGTATAAGGTATTTTGTGCTTAATGTGCAGGAAAACAGGTCTAGAAGTGATTTTGGTCGAATTAATGAGTAAAACAACTGAAAGGTGACTTCTAGGCACTTAACGAGTTGTTGGCAGAAGGCACGACCTGTCACTTGAAGCGTTGGCAAGAAATGAAGTCTGAAGGTGTTAAAATAGTGCACTCGACGAGTTGCAGGAACGAATCGTTACAGCTGGTAACGACTCGTGAAATCCACCGTTGGATTTTGAAGAGAAAAATTTACTTAAGTTTCCAGTGGAGTTAACGAATGACATCACGAGTCGTCGCCTGAAGGAACGAATCATTGGCAAGTTACTGAAGCTGTCCATTGAAGTGCAATGGAATTTCTGAGGAAGAGACCACGAGAGACCTAACGACTCGTGCTAAGGCACGACGAGTCGTTAGGTGACCTGTTGCCAGGCTGGGTGAACTGCTGAGGACAACTGATTTAAAGCAATAACTACTCGTCAGCAGGCCTAAAGATCCATTACGTGGCCCGTTTCCACTGCCGATCTGGGTACTAGATTTAAGTAGAAAAAGGATTTCTTTGTATTATAAATACCCAGTTTTAGGTTTATTTTTGGAGTTGGATTTAGGAGGTTGGATTTTTAGTTTGATCTAAGTCGAATTTTAGGTTGTTGGAGAGAGAACCTTGAGAAATATTCTTGAGAGAATTTTCATACAATTGTTCTTGATTCAAGATACAAAATTTACATTGGAATTTTATTCAATCTACTTGGTTTTTCTTCTACAATACTTTGTAAGTTGCAATTATGATTTCTTCTATATTTTGTGATTGCAATAATACAAATATGAGTAGCTAAACCCATAAACTAGGTTTGTGGTAACCAAGATGTATTAACATACATAGGTAAAAATACATAGTGATTCTTGAACAGGGTTTTATGCATGTATTGTTTTCCCTTCTTTTTAATTGATTCTTGACGATTGTAAACGTTAGGACTAGACTTATTATTACTTACCGGATCAAGGGGGTAATGAATGGGAAAAGAGATTTACAACGGAGATTTGAGGCTATCAACCCTCATCTAATAGCTTGAACTTGCTCGAGGAATAGCTAATCCGATATTAAGGGTAAGGGTCAATTAAAGTACACCTGTATACGGATCAAGTTACGTGGTGAAAATCATCTAGATAGGAGATTAGCCATTTAGGTGAACTTAACTTACCAATATTGCATGTTAAACACCGGAATAGATCACTATTGTGTAAGCCTTGTGGTTATGAAGTCTTGGGGAACACAATCCTAGTTAAGTCGTAAATTGAATACAAACCCAATTAAATTCAATCAGTCATTAGTTTTACATTATTTTATTATTTTACATTTCCCCCCTTTAGGAAATAAGAAACTCAATAGTCACAGTTATTAATATTAACATAAGACTCTTACCATATTCCCTGTGGGATCGACCTCAACCTTGGTTGGGTTCTATATTTAACAATCGACCGCTTATATCTCGATAACGAGGTGTAATTTGGGCGACATCAGAAGGACATCTTTCCTTTCCCAAACCCGTTTGCAATGTCAAACTCAATTTCCTCTTTGGGTCTTTGAGGATAAGGTGTGGGTTCATGTGGATTGAAAGGAGAGGTAGTAATTGGACGGGCCAATTTAGGTGGTGAGTATGTTTGTGACGACATAGGGAAAAAGGAGGATTTTGGAGAGTGGATTTGGGTTCTTTGTGGCTCAAAAGGTCCATATCTTATTAGTTTGATTTGGTCTTTGATGTCAGCCATTTCCTTTTGTTGCTGTGAAAAGAAGTGGAAAAGTGAGGTGCCTGGTGGACAAATCTCATACTGCATATTCTGCAGTCGTAACTCCAGTTCTCGGATAAGATCGACATGTTGATTGGATGTCTGTTCTACTTTCTTCTCAATGTTTGCCACCTTGTTCGTCATCTTAGTCTGTGTGTGAGCAACATTTTTGAGTGAAGTGCCGATCTTGGTTAGCACCTTGTTCTTGCAGATTGCATTTTCTGATTGCTAGTTTATGGTAGTCTCAATATCACTAGCTGGTGGATTTTCTCTAGTTGGCAACACAACATTTTTCTTTGGTATTTTTGGTGCATGACTTACACCATCTTTTTCAAAGGGTGGTTGTGATGGGAATTCTCGGGTTTTTCTGGCAAAAACCTCTTTGCGAATTCATCCAATAGGGATAGAAAGTTTTCCAAGAAATTATATTAACCTTTCAGGGGCTTCACCTGGAATTTGTAGGGTGAGAACCATTGTGCCCATTTGAGTATTTGCGGATGTGGAAGTATCTTCGGATATAACTGGATCATCTTCGGGAATTCCTTCATATCCATCTCGATGAGAAATTCAGTGTGAATTAGGAAGAAGTTGAACTTATTGATTCCATTATTCACGGCTAGAATCTCCTTGAAAGTGCAATGGTAGTGTTGCTCTGGATCCTTGAATCTTCTGCTAGCATATCCGCATAAACTTCTATGGCCATCTTTTCCTTCCTAAAGAACTGCACTCCAGTACTCATTGCTGGCATCAGTCTGCAATATCTTCTTTCCATCTTAAGGAATATGGAGAGTCTTCACTTGGTTGAACACCTGCTTGATTCTTTGGACAGCTTCATACTGATCCTTACCCCATGCTTGGGCAATCTTTTTGAGCATTTTTGTAAGTGGGGAAATATATTTAGAGACTTCAGGAATAAAATCTCTAACATAATTTATGATCCCTAAAAACAGTTGAAGCTTTTTTGGAAATCTGAGTAATTTCTTACATATGTGCGGACCTGGACTGTATGCTCCATTGTGAAAATGCATCCCTAGGAAAGAAATTTCTTTTTGAACAAGGACCATTTTCTTTGCATAGAGCATGATTCCATTTGCTATTACTATATCATGAAAATAACGGAGTAAAGCAAAGTGTTCCTCCACAGTATTACTGAACAATAAGATATCATCAATGTATACTAGTGAAGTGTGGAGGATAGGCTGGGAGATTTCGATCATGGCTTTTTGGAATAGAGAAGGTGCAGGCTTTAGCCCAAATGGAATAACTTTCCATTGAAAGTGTTGGTCAGGAATGTAAAATCTTGTTTTTAGTCTTTCCTCAGGATGTAGCCCCAATTGCCAAAATCCAGATTTGAGATCAAACTTGGAAAAATATCTAGTTTTGGCTAAGTGTGAAAATAGAGTAAGCCTATTTGGTATAGGGAATTTAACATCTTAAAGGAAATGGTTGAGTGGCTGGTAGTTTATGACTAATCTGAGTTTACCTCTTGTCTACTCAGCTTTCTTGTTGACATAAAAATCTTCGCATGCCTATTGAGAATATGACGCCTCAATCAGTCCAAACTCCTTGAGTTTAGCGCACTCCTTCTTTGCAAGCTGAAGGTGCTCTGGATTCATGCCATGGTGGCTTTCCTTGGTTGGGTTGATGTTTTCATTCTTCTTGAATGGGAGTTTTATGAAGAATTATTCATTCAGCTAGAGTGGGTTGCGACATTTCTTTATAAACTCCTTATGAGATTCAACACATGAATGTTCCATCAACTGTTGCTCGATTTCTCTAATATGTTCATCTTCAGTGTTCTGGAATAAGCGTGAGACTTCTGAGTATGGCTTGAACTACTTATTGAATGCTATTCCATTAGCTTTATTGTGGAGTCGATCCTTGAGTTGTCTGAAGATATCAAATCCAATTATGAGATCCTTTCTTGGGACATCTGATCTGAACAATTTTGTTCTGAATTTTAGTCCTGGGAAGAACTCAATTGTTATCGGATGTTTTGTGATGACCGTGGTTGTCAGGATTCCATTTGATGCAGTGTTGAAGTTCCTGAAATGGGAAATCCATTAATCATCAGGAAGTACTGCTGGATTCATCAGTGATGAGGCCGCACCAATATTCATGAGTGCAATGACCTAAATTGGTTTATCCCATTTGGATGGCTGAACGATCAGCTGGACCTGAGGAATATTAATAATGTTGTTGATTTCCCCGTACTCTGAAATCTAGTAATGGTCATTCCCATGTTCTTCATATACGTCCATGGAAAAAATTGTGTCCTCCAATGGCTCATCTTCTGCTGAAAGGACTGATTCTAGATCATTGTCCCTGACATCAACGTATTCTTCTATTTTCGTAAGGAGCCGGATATATATTTTAGCTTGAGGATTTTTCTTTGCGAAGTGACCGATCCTGTGGCAGATGAAGCATCTTTCATTCTTCTGGAACTTTCCTGGATGCTTTCTCTGGAAATATTTTGTTTGCCTGGTGTATTTGGATCTTCCTCCAGTAGGCTTTGGCCATTTGAACTTCCTGTATTTCTTGTATATGCTTTGCCTTTTTGCATGGAAAGAGCAACTTGATCCGGTGATCAGATTATTCTTGCTGCAAGCTTTATCAAGGGTTGGATTATTGTGCATGATCTGCTTTAGAACAGATCTCTTTGTACAGATATCTTCTAGCGCCATGAAAATTGCTTGCCTTATATAGCCAACTTGGGGAATTGTGATTGACTGGAACTTTTCCTTGATAATCATCATGGTTCGCTCAGCTAACACTCTTTGGCAAGGATGAAACGAAGTTCTGCTTCAAACTGGTGTCTCCACCAAGTTCAAAGTATATTTTTTCCATTTTCTGGAAATGAATATCAATGACATCTTTGTCGAATGATATGCATTTCATCTCGAAGAATTGTATTTGTATCTTTTCTTGCCTCTGGCCTGTATCTCCACTAAAGACTTCATGCAAGATTCTAATGTTGAAAGCAAAGTCTTGGGACGTGAGGAAAGTATTCTTGTCATACATTCCCAATGCGATCCACCAATCTCTAAGGATGTCGGAGAACCTTGATGTGAACTCTAATAAGATTAGATATTTCTCCCGTTCTACCAAATATTTCATTACCATCCAAGTAAGGAATTCTTGGATCCTTTGTGGCCATTTCGAAACCTTGACATCATCGAGAACGAAAGAGTGGAATCCAGTTCCAACCGATTTTGGCGTTTGTTATTCTGGTCTTATTTCTGGAGAGGTTCGGATGTAGGCTGGTACATCTGAAGAGAAAAGGTTGTACTATTTGGTTTTTTGAGATTAAAGTGGCCAAATCTTATGGCTACAATTTTATCCTGATTTTTGACAAAGATTGGTTCTGTGGATCGAAGAGGTTCAACAGGAGGTTTTCTCATCTGCTCATAGTTTGTAACCCATGTGTCTGGAAGAGTTTTGACAAGTTCTTTCTTTGGTATTTTTCTGGGAATTTGGGTGCATGTGGTAGTTCCGTTGGTGGCATCTATATGCAGCAGTAAAGCATCATCTCCACCCAGAAATGAAAGATCCATGACATGGTTCTGAGCTCACCAAGCTATTTGGTAGTGAAGAGTTGCCTGGATAGCATCTCTAGCTTGCGAAGCTCCCTGTATTTGGACTTGGATCTTTAAGGCTTCGGTCAAATATGGGTCGCTTAGGGACATGTTGATGTTTGCATATAAGGTGACAAAAATTGTCTTAGCATTCAAGGTAACCTTAGTTGTACCCAAATTTGCATGTTGGTGTATCGAGTATCAAGGAGTGAAAGGCGTGCAACAACATGTTGGCCTTTCCTTCCATGATATGACAAGGCAATTCAGACAACACCAAAATGAATATGGGTGAATTCGTGACTTTTCCATTCCATTGGAAAATTATCTGGAATCTGCAAGGTGACAAACTGTTCTTCTTGAGTAGCAAGAATAGGGTGCTAATCGAGTTTCGAAGCAGCAACATGTTCCTTTACCCCTTTCAATTTATGTTGGACCAAAGAATGAATTTGTAACCATGGATTGGTTGTCTTTTTGGCAAAGGCAGAATAAGGATTTAGGAGAGTTAAGTATGTACTGGACACTTTATTTTCATCTGACAGTATATCTACTTTATAAAGATAGTCATATTTACAAGATAGAGTTTTACAAAGTGTAGGAGACATAGGTACTTTGGTGATAGATTTATAGAGACTCGAAGAAGAAGGAGAAGAATATTTACAAGGACTGGACGTAGACTCACTCATAGCTATTCAAACTGTTCATCCCTCCAAATGAAAATGGTTCTGGCTCTGATACCAACTATCGTAAACAGAGGGCTTTGACGCAAAGAATTCAGGCACAGGGCAAGGAAACGGCGGGCAAGGTGGCGAGATTGCAGGCATAATAGTATTCCTACGAAGGGGGACTGGCTTAAATATCCCGAAGGACGACTTGCCATGAAACTCGGCTTCAACATATGGAGGACGGCTTGCCAAGTCAGTCGAACAGTAAATTTCATCATAGACATAAAAGATTTTTCCTAGAAAAAGGGGTTGGCTTCTACATCCACCCAGACGGTTTGCCAAGCTACACAACTCGGAAAATCTTATACGCTACTTATAAATTTAATTGTTTATAAACTTTAGAAAACTATTGTACTTGGAACAATCTTGCTTACCCAACATGTCGAGGCCCTATACTACTTCAAGGATCAGCCATACCATGCCTTTTTGAAAGGAAGAAAAAGAGAGAATTTAGCAAACACTCATATTATTGAACATAGAAAATTTTTACAAGACTTAACTAGCTGCGTTCTACTCTCTATTCTACTCTGATTTACAATGGACAGCCTAGCCTCCTTTATATAGAGGTTAGGATACTACAAGATAAGACTCCATACAAGATAGACTCAGCACACCTTTCTAGAAAGCCTAACAAAACGAAAACGGTACACCTATTTACATGGACTAATAAAGACAAATATGGCATGCTTATTTAAACAAACTCATCTACAAAGCCTAATTACAACAGACCCCTAATAAAACAAATGGCCTAATAAAATGGCTAGCCTAATATGCACAAGGAATCCCATGTGATGGCATGTGAAGTGGGGTCCCTTTTCATCCTCATATGGGTAGTAAACTTTGGTGGGTGATCTGAGGCGGTGAGCTTCCAGATTCTCGCACACGTTTTGCATATGTCATCATTCATTATCCAGTGGCATAACGCACGAAGGTTCCATTGGTGGGTTTGAGCATTCTCCACTTGAATTTCGTTGGAATCCATGTTTGCTGTCAAAGAAGCTCGTATCATGCAAGCTCTGTTTTAATGATCTTGTAAAGTAGAACTTTCTGCTGGATGTTTCTGCAACGACTTGCTCCCTATTTTGAGAGTCCTGTGATGGAGTATTTGATGGTGCGTTCAGCTTGATCCGTGTAATGGCCTTAGTGATTTTATCCCTGGTGATCTCGTAGGGTGCCTGATATTCTTTTTTTGCTTTTCAGACTTCTTCCTAGTGAGGATGTTTATCTATATGGTTCCATGGTGCCCATTCTTTTGGCCAAACCTTTTTTGGAATGCACTTATTTTGCTGGAAGATAAACCGTTGTGCTTCATAGTATTCTTCTTCCAAGGACAAAATAGAGACTGAAAATCGCCAACAGAAAGAGAGTTCTGGCTCTGCATGGACTTTTCTGTTGATCAACTTTATTGGTCGATGTAGCATGAGTATATTTGTATAGTATGAACTCTTAAAGCATTGAACCTAATATTTTCGCGGCTTGAACCACTGTAGAAATATTTTTAAAGTTGGTTCAATCTTGTCAAAGTCCTTGAATACGTTGCATTTGAATTCCATCAGGATGTAATACTGGTGACATAAGTACCAGAAGAACCATAAGAGTTCCTATGGAAAATCATTTGCAAGTGGTATGAACACGTGATAAAACGGGTATTTCGGGTTGACTCCATAAGGCTTTAGGATGGATCCTTCGTACTTTCTAAAAACTTGTAACTCATAGAATATCCATCTTTCAATCAGGATAGATGGATCAAATTGGTCCATATATTGACTGAACAATTCTGGTGGATGGATTGGTAGCCTTGATGACCTGGGACTTGGTGGGTTAGTAATTATGAATATCTGTCCGGCTGGTCCTTTCATCTTCTTAGTTTTTCTAGCAAAAATCTCTTTGAAAATTCATCCGTTCGGGATAGGAAGTCTGTCAGGAAATTATCTTTCCCTTTGAGGTGTTTCACCTAGAATTTGAAGGGCAAGAACCATTATGCCCATTTGAGTATTTGCGGGTGTGGAAGTATCTTTGAATTTAACTGGATCATCTTCGAGAATGCCTTTATATCCATCTTGATAAGGAATTCAGTGTGAATTAGGAAGAAGTTGAACATCTTGATTGCATTCTTCGCGGCTAGAATCTCCTTGAAAGTGGAATGGTAGTGTTGCTCTGAATTCTTGAATCTTTCACTAGCATATCCACATATCCTTTTATGGCCATTTTTTTCTTCCAGAAGAACTACACTCCAGTACTCATTGCTGGCATCAGTCTGCAGTATCTTCTTTCCATCTGAAGGAATATGGAGAGTCTTCACTTGTTTAGACACCTGGTTGATTCTTTGGACAACTTCATCCTGCTCCTCACCCCATGCTTGGATATTCTTTTTGAGCATTTCTGTAAGTGGGGAAATATATGTAGAGACTTTAGGAATAAAATCTCTAACATAATTTATGATCCCTAAAAACAGTTGAAGCTGCTTTGTGGTAAAATTGGTGTCTGGAAATCTGAGTAATTCCTGACATATGTGCGGACCTGGACTACATGCTCCATTGTGAAAATGCATCCCTAATAACTCAATTTCTTTTTGAACAAGGACCATTTTCTTCGTAGAGAGCATGATTCCATTTGCTCTTACTATATCATGAAAATGACGGAGTAAGACAAAGTGTTCATCCAGAGTATCACTGAACAATAAGATATCGTCAATGTATACTAGTGAGGTGTGGAGGATAGGCTGGAAGATTTTGATCATGGATATTTGGAATAGAGAGGGTGCAGACTTTAGCCCAAATGGCATAAGTTTCTATTGAAAGTGTTAGTCAGGAATGCAAAATCCTATTTTTGGTCTTTTCTCAAGATGTATCCCCAGTTGCCAAAATTCATATTTGAGATCAAACTTGGAAAAATAGCTAGCTTTGGCTAAGTGTGAAAATAGGGTAAGCCTAGTTGGTATAGGGAATTTATCATCTTGGAGGAAATGGTTGAGTGGCTGGTAGTTTATGACTAATCTGAGTTTGCCTCTTGTCTGCTTCGCTCTCTTGTTGACATAGAAAGCTTTGCATGCCCATTGAGAATCAGACGTCTCAATCAGTCCAAACTCCATGAGTTCAGCGCACTCCTTCTATGCAAGCTGAAGGTGCTCTGGATTCATGCCATAGTGGCTTTCCATGGTTGGGTTGATGTTTTCATTCTTCTTGAATGGGAGTTTGATGAAGAATTCTTCATTCAGCTAGAGTGGGTTGTGACATTTCTTCATGAACTCCATATGAGATTCAGCACATGAATGTTCCATCAACTATTGCTCGATTTCTCTGATCTGTTCATCTTCAATGATCTGGAATAAGCGTGAGACTTCTAAGTATGACTTAAACTACTTTTTGAATGTTATTCCATAGTCTTTAATATGGAGTCAATCCATGAGTTGTCTGAAGATATCGAATCCGATTATGAGATCCTTTCCTAGGACATATGATCCGAACAACTTTGTTCTGAATTTTAGTCCTGGGAAGAACTCAATTGTTATTGGATGTTTTGTGATGATCGTGGTTGTCAGGATTGCATTTGAGGCGGTGTTGAAGTTCTTGAAATTGGAAATCCATTGATCATCAGGAAGTACTGTTGGATTCATCAGTGATGAGGCCGCACCAATATCCATGAATGCAATGACCTTAATTGGTTTATCCCATTTGGACGGATAAACGTTCAACTAGACCTGAGGAATATTAATAATGCTGTTGATTTCCCCATCATCTACAATCTGGTAATGGTCATGCCCATGTTCTTTATATACGTCCATGGAAAAAAGGGTGTCCTCCAACGGCTCATCTTCTGCTGAAAGGACTGATTCTAGATCATTGTCCCTGACAACAGTGTATTCTTCTATTTCCATAAGGAGTCGAATAGATCTTTTAGCTTGAGGACAATTTTTTGCGAAGGGTCCGATCTTGTGGCAGATGAAGCATCTGTCATTCTTCTGGAACTTGCCTGGATGCTTTCTCCGGAAATATTTTGTTCGCCTGGTATATTTGGATCTTCCTCCAGTAGGCTTTGGCCATTTGAACTTCCTGTACTTCTTGTATTTTCTTTCCCTTCAGGCATGGAAAGAGCAACTTGATATGGTGATCAAATCATTTTTGCTGCAAGCTTTGTCAAGGGCTGGATTGTTGTGCATGATCTGCTTCAGAACAGATCTTTTTTTACAGATATCTTCTAGAGCCATGAAAATTATTTTCCTTATATAGCCAACTTGGGAAATTGTGATTGACTGAAATTTTTCCTCGATAATCGTCATGGTTCACCCTGCTAACATCTTTGGCAAGGATTAAATGAAGGCCTACTTTAAATTGGTGTCTCAACCAAGTTCGAAGTATATTTTTGTCATTTTCTAAAAATGAATATCAACGAATCTTTGTCGAATGATACACATCATCTCGAAGAATTGTATTTATAGCTTTTCTTGCCTCTGGCCTGTATCTCCACAAAAGACTTCATGCAGGATTCTGATGTTGAAAGCAATGTCTTGGGACGTGAGAAAAGTATCCTTGTCATACATCCCTAGTGCGATCCACCAATCTCTAAGGATGCCGGAGAACCTTGATGTGAACTCTGACATGATTAGATATTTCTCTCGCTCTACCAAGTGTTTCGTTACCATCCAAGTGAGGAATTCTTAGATCCTTTGTGGCCATTTCGAAACCTTGACATCATTGAGAGAGAAAGTGTGGAATCCAGTTCCAGCGATTTTGGCATTGGTTGTTCTGGTCTTCTTTCCGGAATTGGGTCTTTTGTCATCCCATCTTGATCATCATCAACTTTAGAAATTTCTGGTTCTCTTGGTTTGTTTATGTATATTGGTGGATTATCTTCCTTGAAGGTGTCTGGTGAAAGATTCTCACTTGACTCAATCTCTATTTCTTTAGTTTCATCAGTAGGATCGGTGTCTGTTGTTTCTTTAGTACTGAATCCTGTGCTATCATTTTCATCTAAGCCATAGAGTTTTGGAACAACTTGATCTGAGATCATCAAGTTTTCTGGATCTGGCTCTTTTGAACTTTCTCCAACCTATTTCCTTCTTTTGGCCTACTTTTCTGTTGCAAGGGCATCTTTCCTTTCCCAAACCCATTTTGCAATGTCAAACTCAGTTTCCTCTTTGGGTCTTTGAGGATAAGGTGTGGGTTCATGTGGAGTGAAAGGAGAGGTAGTATCTGGACGAGTCAATTTAGGTAGTGAGTATGTCTGTGACTACATGGGGAAAAAAGAGAATTTTGTTTTATAACTTATTACCGTTGAATATTTATTTAAAGTTTATACATATTAGATATAAATTATAG
>JACEIK010001537.1:74968-91864 GCA_018107945.1 Datura stramonium | reverse complement strand
ATAAATTTGTTTCATTAAAAATTACAGTGTAATGATTTGACTTGGAGCATGAGGCGACGTGTAGACCCACTAGAAATGAACGGTTTAAGAGTCCAGAAGCTTCTTAGTGGTGCAAAATGTTTTCCAAAATAATTTTGGCGCCCAAGCAAAACTAAAACCCTAGAGCAGCAGTCGTCTTTACTCTTTACAAGTCTCCTAATCTTTTTGCCGAGCACTTAACCGGAAAATATGTCAGGCTTGAGGTTCGTCGCTGAAAGAACCGGTGATGGCGCCGGGCAGCCATTCCTCGATACCGACAACGGTGAGGAACTCATGCATATTCAGCCTGGAACTACCGTAGTCCTCGGCAGCCACCCTCCTGAGTCCCCTGGCACTCTCTATATCACCACCAAGTAACATCTTGGCCTTCAATTTACTTCTATTTGTGTTCATATATTTGCTTATTTCGTCATCAGCCACTGAGCTTTTAGTTTTGTAATTCCTAAAATATCACCAGGCAAGTGGTGTGGCTAAGCGATACAGATAGGAGTAAAGGTTATGCAGTTGATTTCCTGTCTGTTTCACTTCATGCTGTCTCTAGAGACCCCGAGGCTTATCCGCATCCTTGTTTATATGCTCAGGTACAATCTCTTTGTTTGAAATGTAAATATATTTTCCCCTTATTTAAGGTCTAGGGTTTTACTTATATCAGCAAGAGAGCAAACCAAAACTGAAGATTAATTTGTGTTCTTTGTGATTTTGGAAAGTTCCGAACTTCTAACACTGTTTGATTTTGTAGAATCCACTTTTTCTTTTGATGTAGGATCGATTTGCGAAATCTGCCTCTATTTGGATTAAATTGTGATGTAATTTGAAGGACTACTGGTTATGAAATGGAATTAATAGTAGTAAAAGATAATTAGAAATACATTGCAGTGATTATTTATGTGTATTTCTCTCCATCTTTTTATCCCCTTTTAAATATCTGTTTGGAAAGCATTCTCACTCTTGCTACCATAGCTATCATTTCTAGTGAGACTTTGAAGATCTGCCTGAAATTTCCATGCATAATTAGACATAGATGCAACCTGTGGCACACACTTGTTGTAGAGGTACATAAAGGATGATTTATGGTTCATTGGAGCTTTACTTATTTTATTGGAGGTTCTTAGCTTTTCCTAGACGTCTTTAAGGTTTGTGTTCTTTTCTTTTCTTTTCTCTTATGTTATGAGATCTTATTTCATTATCTAGTGGCATTTCCAGTGCTATCCATTATTGGATGTTAGGACTTGTGAGATGTCACAGAGGGTTATTACGTATTTTGGACTATGTGTTCTTGAAGTAAATATACATATACATCATGAATAACTCATTTTCTTGAATAGGTGATTTATCTCATGTTTTTACAAACCTATGAGTGTGATTGGGATTCCTAAAAGCTTACATTTATGAATTGAGCCTGCGGAGGCATGCACGATTTTCTTGATTATGAAAGAGGTGTTGGTCAGTAGTGTTGGTAACATTAGCGTAAAAGTTCCAAAAGATTTTCGGGAAATATTCAAGGATGGGAATAAGTTAAAGCCTTTTAGATTGTCATACATTGATTGAGGGAATGTAAAATGATCTCCTTGTATTTTTTTGGGCCGATCCTCAATTCTTCACCTCATGAGCTAATTTTTGAGGTTGAGTTAGCCAAGTCCAGTTCTTATTATGGAATCAGAGCCAAGCCCATTCTTGTTATTGTGTTTTTCAATATTGAACTCTCATGTTATGTTATCCATGCTTTAGTTGGTATGCCTCAATGTGGGAAGTGGGGGCTATCTGTTAGATTGTTGCGCATTGGTGGAGGAATGAAAAGAGATCTATTTGTATTGTTTTGGGCAATCCTCAATTCCTCGCCTTATGAGCTAACTTTTGAGGTTGTGTTTGTCCAAAGTCCATTTCTTATTACGGAATAAGAGCCAAGCCCACTCTTGTTAGTGTGTTTTTCAATATTGAACTCCCATGTTATGTTATCCGTGCTTTAGTTGGTAGGCCTTAATGTAGGCCTCAATGTGGGACATGGGGGCTATCTGTTAGATTGTTGCTCACTGGTGGAGGAATGAAAAAAGATCTTATATAGTCTTGGACGACCCTTGCTTCATGAGCTAGCTTTTGAAGTCGAGTTATGCCAATGTTCATTTCTTATCATGGAGGAATACATGTTTTCAATCTAGTACTTGGTTAGGATTTTGAGGTTCAGACTAATGGACAAGCTAGTTTGGGACCTTTTTTACTTGTTTCACCATTCAAATGGCTGCAATGCAACGGAGTTGTTTGTAATAAAATGTATTACATATATGTTTTGAAGCTTTTAGAGTACTAACCTGGATCATAACTTTGAGTGTGGTTATAGTTGCAAGCATGTAAGGCAATACGACACTAATTTGACTAATAGTACTAGGTCATTGGTGTTATCATGTGGTACTGTAATTGGCAAATCATAAGCTTTTAAGAGTTATAACTTAAGTATGGCTGACCAATCATTGATTTCCTTTTTTGTGCCACTAATAAGAAGTTAACTATTGGCCGACCAATCATTGATTTTCTATTGTGTGCCACTAATAAGCAGTGTTATAAAAGGCGCTCGCCTTTCGCCTTTGGCGACATGGCGAGGCGAGGTGAGCTACTGTCGCCATCTTCCATCGTGGCGAGGCAAAATCCAAAAGGCACTCTAATGGCGACGAGGCGAGAAAGGCGTCGCCTTTTTAATTTTTAAAAAAACTTAGGGCTTTAAACAGTTAAAAATCTTTTTTAGGGTTTTAATATCACTTTTCACTTACCTAGCGGTGCCTTCCCTACTTCGCGATTCCAAGGCGAGAAAGGCAGCGACTTCTCCTTTTTCTCGCCTTCGCCTTCTCCAGACTAATTGACCAGGTACGCTGCTTCGGTTCTTCTTCTTCTTCTTCAGTTCTTTTTCTTTCTTCTTCTTCTTCCGCTTTCTTCTTTCTTCTTCAGTTCTCCTTCAGAATTCAGTTCTTTTTTCTCCTCCTCCTTCTCACTTACCTTCTCGGCTTCTCCAGACTCTGTTTTCTTGAGTCCACTGCTCTACACAAAACAGAATTTGTGTCTAGGTATCTGCCTGCCCTCTACGCTCTGCCACTGCCTATTTTAGAGTTTTAGTATTGCTTATTTTATGACTTATGGGTTGTTTGAGACTTTGAGACTCGAGTCATTCAAATTCTCGACTTTTAGTATTTACTAGTACTATCTATTTTTAGTTTTTGAATTGAAATATTTGCTAATATATGTTATTGCTATTGAGATTTTGATTTTTTATACATGCAATTAAATATTTTAATTTTTTGATATAATTGGCGCCTCACTTCAAAAAGGCGAGCGCCTCGTGGCGAGGCAGACCCTTGTCGCCTTTCGCCGTCCAAAACACTGCTAATAAGAAATTAACTACTGGTACGTTTGCCCGGCGGTGTATATCTTTTATGTCGGCCAAACAATTAGCTTTCGATTGTGTTTTTAGGGTGAGGAGTTGAAGAATGGTGGCCTTAAATTATCATCGGCCAAAGTAGCAAAATTTTGAGGATGGCTGATACAAACACCTATGGTAGGAAGGATGCCGTATGAAGGAGCTCTCTTTGCTTATTTTTTAAGGAAAGATGGTGGGAGGGAGTTCAAGATGAGAGGTGCAGTGATGTCTCTCTGATGGTTTCTCCATGAGTAAAGGACCACAAAGGGTGGAGGAGAGGTGTTGTGGTGGAGTTAAAAGTCGCTAGCAAGGGTTCAGTTTTTGGTGATGATTGCTCACCCCCCTCACTGCCTTCTATGGGGGGTTTTATAGATGATTTTGTGGGGGACAAAAATAAGAGTCCTTTTGAAATTCAAATGGCTAAAAGAGCCATTGTGATATGACAAAGGTGGTTGTTGGATTTTTCACCAAAATGGTGAAGCCAAAATCTTTATTTTTTTTGCCGTGGAAGATAGAGAGAACTTATGGAAAGAAATGGTTTTCAAGGAAAAACACAACATTCTTTTGTGGGTAAGGAAAGGAGGTTGAGACTCTAAATAGTCAAAGGAAAATCTAGAACCAATTGGGTTGAAGATATTTTGGACCGAATCTGAAATTGAGGCCATATTTGTCTCCTTATTTCTTTTAGGCTTCTTTTGTTGTCGAAATGCTTTAAATGGATATTTTAGTTTTTTTATATTACAAGCAATAATGATCTCAAAATAGCTATGTAGTAATAATATAAAATTACTTGAAAGAAAAACAGTTAGATAGTAAATGCAATTAATTTGTTTAAAACATTTAGCATCCAAGCAGGATATTTGATGAGCAAGGCAAAAATAAGTATATATTGATGCGGTGCTATCTAACCAAAATATGGTATTGAAAAGTCAGACACACACACACACATATATATGATATATATATATATTTTTTTTCTTACCGGCTCAATAAAAGTGAGGACCTTTTTGTCATTTCACCCAAAATTTCCCAAATTCATTTCCCTCCTGAATCTCCTTTCCCTCTCACCGTGAGCACAACAATGGACAACAAGGCAACACCAATAAAAAATTAAAATTGCTTACAAAATTGAGTTTGGTAACCAACGAAGGTTAATTAGAACTTATTTTGTGTTTGTATAACTTTGACTCTTTTGATCCATGGAAAAAAATGAAAAGGGATCAATTTGCTGCTTTATTTAAAATGTAGGAATTTCTATACCTTCCTTAATCTATCTATTGCAAAAAGAGGTTCTGGGATGTTTCGTTCATCCAATTCACCTAAATGAATTAACTTTTATTTTTCAAATTTGCAGTTTCATAATCAATTTCAGTTACCTTTTTCTACTAAACTTCTAAATATTTTTATACACGTTGAAATGATCAAAAACAGAAATAAGACAATTTCTACGACCAAATCGAGTTCTTGAACTTAAAGAATGGAAGCTTCATCATTAAGCAAGGAAAGAAAAGCCATAATTTTTGATGAAGTGTTGTGCTTTGTTTTTTGAAGAAGGTGAAGTTTTGTGTAATTGTGTTCCATCTTTTTTCTGGTGAAGATTGAAGAATCATGGTGCCCGCTTGAACTTTTTTCATGCCATGATCCTACAGTGAGGGAGATTTGGGTGATGCAAGGGATGGTGAAATGAATTTGGGAAATTTGGTGAAATGACAAAAAGATCCTCACTTCTAATGAGTTGATAAAAAATAGTAAGGGCATTTAAGGAAATTTAAAAATGGGGAGGTTGCTAACCTACTACCTTCATGTTGTAGGTTAGCAAATCTCTATATATATGTATATTATGTATGTATGTAATACATATCATATCTGTACATATATTGTTGTATGTAATTGATTGACATCCATACATTGTTGCAAGTTTACTTTTGCATGTTACTTCCCCCTTTTGAGGCCTATAAATGGTCTTGTATTTTAGATAATAGAACATACCAAAAAGGAGAAAAAGTAATAAGAACACTTGATCCTCTCTCTCTGCCTTTCTTGCTATTTTATTTTAGTACACTGCTTTTATTTTATAACATGTTATCAACACGAGAATCTAACCAAATCTTTATCTCCTGTGAGTTGAGTCTTATTTTATTAGCTTCACTATGTCGAATTTATCAAGACTTGAATTTGTGGCACTTGACATCACTGAGAAGAACTTTTTATCATGGGTCTTGATGCGGAAATTCACCTTGAATCTAAAGGTCTTGGAAATATTGTTATAAAAGGAAATGAAACATACATCAAAGGCCATGAAGGATTAAAAACTGATTATTTAACTGCGAAAGATGCACTTAAATTGTCAAATAATTTGAAGGATCGATATGACCGCATAAAACTTATAGGATTACTGAAAGCTTAGTATGAGTGGATGCACCTTTGGTTGAAAGTTTTTAAATTCGTAATAGAGTATAATTCTGTTATTTTCAAAGTAAGCTCTCTATTAAGATTATGTGGAGATACAATTATAGATGAAGACTTACGAGAGAAAACCTTTACCATTTTTCATGCTTCAAACATGTTTCTACAACAACAATATCGTGAAAAGGGCTTTAAGAAATATTTCGAGTTAATCATATGCCTACTTGTGTTATACTTTGTTAAGTAATAATCATGAAACTTGTCCCATTGGATCTGCTCTATTCCTGAAGTTAATGTTGTAGCAACATATGGTTAGTCTAAAAAGGGACAATCATTATTGTGATCGTGGACGTGGATGTGGAAGGGGACGTCCTAATTATCTTCATCATGGTGGAAATAAGTATGAGAACAATGAGGGTTTTCAAAATAATCATTCAATAAGTCAATATTTGCCATCTATGTGGTATGAAAGGTCATTGGGCATGTGGTTGTCGTAAGCCTGGTTATTTGGTCAAACTTTATCAATCCTAAAAGGGAAGAAAAACAATGTGGAGGCGCACTTGACCTTTCCAAGGGATGATGATGAAGCAATCCCCTCAAATAAAGTGTTATAAAATAGAACCAGTGTACTAAAATAAGTAGCAAGAAACGACAATGGGAGGGTGGAGCAAGTGTTCTTATTACTTTTCTTTTTGGTCTGTTCTACTATATAAAATACAAGGCTATTTATGGGCTTTAAAAAGATGAAGTAACTCGCAAACATAAACTTGCTACAGTGTAGGGATGGCCACATGAGCATCCATTAGTCAATTATTTACAACCTATATATAACATATTAATGTTATATATATTCTAATTTAAAAGCAAAGAGTAATATTAATTAGTTTAAAACAAGCATAGGGATGATAATGAAATGACCTCGGGAGTAGCACTAGCTTGAAAAAATAAAGTAGATTCATATTATGAATATAATATTAGCAAACATATATTTAATTCATTTTAATGAACAAGAAGCCCCAAAAAATGATTTGTAGGGAGAGACAAAATTGGATGTCAACTATTAGTGATTGATTACCGTAATATCTGTAATTTGTGTCATAGATTCTTGTCCACTTCTAGTAGAGTTTGACTACTATGTTATGATGTCTTTGTATTCTTCAATCTCCCAGGCTGAGCTCGTTTTTGCTATCTAAGCAAACAACACAACAACTACCCAGTGTAATCCCACAAAGTAGGGTTTGAGATTTTTGCATTACATAAATTATAGATCTTAGGTCTTTTATGATTTTGGATTCTCTGTACTCTCTTTTACATAAGGTTGGATCCTTAATTGGATACTCAGTTGGTTTAGAATTGTGGTTGCTAATCTAAAGTCTCAGCCAATAGGAGTTGTACAATATCTTTTGGTTATTCAAATAAACTATGGGTTGGTTAATAATATCTTCAGTCTTGGGTCAATTGTGGGTCAATTGTTAATCTTAGATGAACTTGCAAGTGGAGAAGCAACATAATGAGGATTAACTTGGCCTTCGTTATTTCTGAGGCTAAATCTGTTATACAATGTCCCCACAAAGGTCTGGGTAAGGTCTGCATACGCCCTACTTCACTAGACACCTCACTTGTGAGATTACACTAGATATGATTGTTGTAAATTTGTTAGACCATGCATAACTGAAAACTCCGCAAAAGCCAAAAATAAGGAACTTCAACAGTGAGTGATGTTTTACTTTTAAAAAAACCTTTTTTTGAACTTTTCATAATCTTAGGCGCTTATGGTTTGCTGATTAGATAATTGATTGAAAAACTCATTTTAGAAACAGTTGTCAATGTTAAATGGACTCACAACAAGGATATGTTCTTCTCTTCGATTAGATTTCCAGGCTTCTAACTCGACCTCATTTTAAGATAATGCTTGAGATATTGGTTTTCGCACTTTGTGTGGGAGATATTGGTTGTCGTATAGCTTCAACTAACTAAGGACATGTATTTAGATAGGTAGTTATGGAGGTTGAGGATTATGGTAGAAGATTAGTGGGTAGTTGAGTATTGTCGCACGGTAAAAACTTACCCATCCGGGTGTATACACACAATATAGTTAAATTAGCCATAGAAGATAATCTAACATTTATTGCGAGTCTTATTTTAAATACGTAATAGTTGACTATGGTTAAGTATGAATAATTGTAGTAAAAATGATACATGTCATTTTTTTTTTGATTGGGTGTATACATCCAGTGCGGGTAAGGTTTTTCCTTGTTGCACTTTGTATGGGAGAGGTAGGGGGCACTCTCCTCTTTTTCTTTTTTTTAATTTTATATAGTTATCGCGTAATTTCTTATTCTTCAATGTGTATTATTATTTTTTCTTTTGAGCTGAGGGGCTATCATATACAACCTCTTTATCTCACAAAGGTAGGAGTAAGATTTGCGTCATCCTACCCTCTTCATACCCCACTTGTGGGATTGCATTGGATATATTGTTGTTGTTTGCTTGAGATATTGGTTTTGTGAATTGAGAGGACCGCTCGACCTCAAGTATCGACTGTCGTGTGTGAATGAGAGTCAAAAGAAAAGCAAGAAGAAATAAGAATCAGCATAAGTCTGCTGCCGTTTTTTGAATTGGCATTGAATAAATTGGCATTGAATCCAACTATGAATTGTGTGTCAATTGGGAAAGGAGAACTAGTATTCAGGAAAGTGGCTATCTGTTTGATTTAATATTTATGGTAAAAAATCACTGTTATTTGGGTTTTACTGAGCTGATAACCATAGTGTGAAAATCTTTCAGTTCTATTTTTGTTTTTTTCAGGAGAAGCTTGTAAAGATATAAGCCAACAGTTTTATGGTTTTTCTAAAAAGTAACTGTTTAATTGTCTTCTCACTTAATCCTATTGACGGCACAATAATACACAACTCCACTACATTCAATAGGGCAATTCATCCTGTTTAAGTTTTAGTGTTTTTAATTCATTTGTAGTATTTCCTGTTTACTTGAGCTCGGGGGAGATCAATGATCATCCAGCTGCTTTCTTTCTTTTTCATTTGTCAGTAAGCTATCTATCTCACATGGTTAATATATAGTTGGATATCCTTGACATTGTGAAATGCAGTTTCTTCTATTTATTATATTAGGGATTATGTAGTGTATGCAATCTGTTCACTGAAGCTGGAAAAATCATGTACGGTCGAACCAGATGGATTGGTTGCATGATTATGCATGTGTCTGTTCTGTTACAGTAAGTCTTTAGTTTTGTAATTAATGAGTCTCTGGTAGAGCAATTTTTTTCTTTCAGGCTTGTTTAATGTTTTGGGTGAACACTTCTTTCTGTGTTTTTTTCCCTGAAGAGAATCCTGAGTGCTGGTTAAACATTTGTTTCCATTTCACAAATGTGAAATATGTTTTGCTTTAACGGGTATGAAAATAAAAGAAATCTTTTGCTTTGTTCATGAAGATTGACAATGGAGTGGAGGATGACGAATCAGAAGGCTCCAGTAATGAGGGTGATGAATCATCAGATTTATCAAGAATCACTGAATTGAGACTTGTGCCATCAGATCCTAATCAAGGTACTTCATTCTTGTTCATTATTTTTCATCTTGGATAAATACCTGCTGCTACTTTAGCTCCTAAAGATAAAAGTTTGCTTTGAATGTTCTACGTTGACAGTGGATACTCTCTTCCAGATCTTTTGCGAGTGTGCTGAGCTTAATCCTGAACCAATTGAAGGTAGTTATTTTTTTCTTTGGACATACTCAATAACATGTTCTCTTCTCACATTTTTCTGCCCATGTCTTATTTCTACTTTACTAAAGTCTGGTGTTGCTTTCCATAGAGGATGAAGAAGAGCATAATTGGATCTTCAGCGCAGATCAGCTGGAAAATCAGGAAGCTGGTACGAAATTGATAGGCATTGGCTTTTCTTTATGAAATCAATTCTCGTTTTGTCAACTAACTCCTAGTGTTGCTGGTCTAACTTTAGAAGATGAATCTGAATGGATGATTTCTCAAAATTCTGCACATCCGATTGGTCGTTCAAATGGGGATCACGACTTAGCTCATAATGTGCTTCAGGTAGGCCTGTGGTTGTAGATCTGATGACACTTGATATTCAGAATTGTGATTAATCTTGTCCGTTGTCCTTCCTTTGGCTTGTTTGGTAGGTGCTAGGGTTAGGTAGCAATTGGAGGTAAATTGGAACAAATTAAATACTTAATTTTTAGAGTAACAAGTGCATAGTCAGTTGTTAGATATTCAGGAATTGAAGATTAGTTTGTAGTATGGATTTAACAACACAGTAAAGTTTCAGAGCCTGAAATGCTTGATCTGTATATGTGTAATTTCTATATGAATAGTCTGCATTTTCATCCTCCTTTAATATTTCCTTTTCTGGAGATGAGTTATAGAAAGTTTTAGGACTCTGCCTGAATTTCTGGGTCCATGCATATTATGTAAAACAGAGGCAGAATCACCTGTAATGGTAAACCCACCCGCCTAAACCCAGCTGTCAAAAGTGGCTGCTCCTTTGATGACTAACCTCAACCTCAAGGTTGGAGGTGGAGGGTACTTTTCACTGGGTTATCCCTCACTGTCACTTGTCAATTGGTTCTTTAGGATGTTTTCTGCAAGCATGGTGAAGCATTTAGAGCTCCACTTTTGGTGACTTCTGTCTTGAGTAACTTTTATATTTTGAGACTGATGTAAACTATTACTAATAATTGTATGTGCAATCTCACTGCAGCACTGGCACGTGAAAGGCTGCTATTATAACAAGTCCTGTTTAAGAGATCTGTGTGGTTCTTTTTTTTTCGGGTTATTTTTGGTGGGTGGGTGAAGAGGTGAGGGTTGAAGTTGTGTGCACATCTGTAGAAGTAGGTGGAGATATGAACATCAGGCTTTCTGCTTTAGTTATTTCACGTGGAACTTTTATCATTTATTGGCTATTTGTTGCTGGAAAATTGAGACGTGCTTTCCTGAACTGCAGCTTCAAATTAATGACCAAAGGTTTGAAGATGCAGAGGAAATGGATAGCGACAGCAAAAATGGTCATCATTAGGCTGTCACCGTACCTAGTCAGACTACCTTGAAGTGTGTCAACCTGGTTGGGCTTCTCGCATTCAACTGTTGATTTGAATGATTAGATCTTTTGCCCAAAATGGTTAGTTGATTTTCAGGAACTAGCAGTTTTGTCATGTCAGATATAGTGATCCATGAGTAATGCGAGCTGAGATGATATAGTTCAGCTGTAGGCACCTTGTCTTGGTTTTTTCCTGTATTGCGCTCTTCCTTCTGTTTATAACCTGTGTTATGATGACCTTAAAACTTCCGGGGATATTTGCCTTGTACTCATGAATCAAGTTATTCTCTGTATCTTGCCCAAAGCAGCAGTGAACGGAGAGCACAACTTTCTAGCTCCCTAGCTCTAACTCTTCAAGTGCCTGACAGTTGCACTCGAGCTTCTCTCAGATCTTCCATTTTTTCCCTCTTTGATCTTTAAAATTTCACATTTTAAAATGTATTTCTAATTAAAAACCTCGAAGAAATATATGACTAAATAGTAGCATATCACATTCCTCAGGGAGCTGCTATAGTTTACACTGCGAGCGTGTTGGATGAATACGTTAAAACAAAAAAGTAAACTCATAAACTCTTCGGCAGTATGACCCCGGGCTTTTAAAATAATTAGTGCGCTTAATTTGCCAAAATGCATAAACTTCATTAAGAACAGTTTCTTCCCTTTTTGGGTAAAGCATCACGAACAGGTTATTTGAGCACTACTATAGTAATTGGGATTTTTGTCTATTTCTACAAGAGTGCCATTGTCAGGCTTTCTTTTTCACCCAAGTGCTGCTTTGCTGGTTTGGTGATATTTTGCTGCAAAAAGAATGGGATCAAGGCTATTGCTAGAATAGCTAAACAACGAACATATATTGAGTTATGATTGATTCACTTACAGAAGAATCCGAATTCAAGTGTGACCAAACTGTATTGACACAAGGAGTTATACAAGCAAATGATGAAACTACACATGCCTCCAGATCGATTTGCATGCAATGAACTAAGTACCATTGGCACAATCATAAAAAGAGCAATAGGAAGCATGAAAAAATGGAACCACATTTTGATGAGGGACAGCAGAAAAGAAGGAACTGCAGTTCATTAACACTAAAATTGAGATCAGTAGCATAATAAATCCCCCTAACTGGAAGTAACTAATACAGCTGGATTCAAGAAAAAGAAAAAAAGAAGGATTAAAAATTGAACTGCCTATACAAGCGTTTGATATATTCCTCGTGGAACACCATGAACTCTACCGTTTTCTACTAACTTGATCAGCTAAATTCCATCAATAAGGTCACCAAGAATTCTTCTTTTCACTTATTGAATAGTAATCAAGATACCAATTAACGAATTTCTGTAACCCCATCTGCAAATCTGTAGTGGGTTTATATCCAAATTCCTTCCGAGCATAGCTGATATTGGCATGAGTGAACATCACATCCCCATTTCTTGGTAATGGCAGGACATTTATTTTGGCTTTTACCTTGAGCAATTTCTCCAATATGCTAACTAGCTTGGTGACTGGAACTGGTGAAGTATTCCCCAAATTGAACACTCTTAATTGTGCATCCTTCTTCTTCTTTCCCCCGCTTCCCGTGCTCTTCTCTGCGGTGTCCAATGCCCCTAAACACCCCTTCACTATATCATCAATGTAGGTAAAATCCCTTGCTACACTTTTGTTATTTGAACCTTGAAATACCGAAATGGGCTTTCCTTTTAGCATGTCCTTTGTGAAGAAGAAATACGCCATATCTGGCCGTCCCCAGGGTCCATAAACAGTGAAGAATCTCAACCCTGTAATGGAAAGACCATAGATATGGTTGTACGTATGTGCAATCTCTTCGCCAGCCTTCTTTGTGGCGGCGTATAGACTCGCTGGTTGATCCGTTTGATCTTTTTCCGAGAAGGGTACTTTGGAATTGAGGCCATAAACAGAGCTGGACGAAGCCCAAACAATTGAAGGTTGTGGATTTGCAGATTTGCAGGCCTCAAAAAGGCTAACGAGGCCTGCAATGTTACTGTGGACATAAGAACCGGGATTCTTCATCGCGTAACGAACGCCTGCCTGTGCAGCTAGGTGCATTACGTGGGTAAATGCCACAATGTCGAAAAGCTTCTTGAGAAGATGATTGTCATTGATATCGCCTTCAATGACGAAAACCCCATTCTGTTCCAACAGCGTCTGACGGGCCCTTTTCAACGATGGGTCGTAATAGGCGTTGAAATTGTCGAGGCCAACAACTCCATCACCACGGCGTCTGAGGGCGGTAGAGACGTGGGACCCGACGAAACCGGCGGCACCGGTGACAAGGACGGAGAAATGACCGGAACGGGGGCGGGCAGAGTACTTGACACGCTTTTCCCATTGGGGGCTACCCCATTTCACATTGGGATGATGAACACTTGGGGAATCAGATGGAGGAGAGTGGAAACATATGAAAAGAACGGTACCTGCAAAAAGGGTGGTCCAGAAAACAAGCTTCGTGATTGAATATGTCCATCTACGATGCTTGTCCATGTTGATATATTTTTTTAAGAAAAAAAAAATCAATTGATGGCTAAAATTGTGAGTAAAAATCTATAATCTACAACAAAAGAAGAAATGCTTGTTGATGGTAATAAACATTCATATTCCAAGAACCTGGAGAAAATCAAATAAATGGGTGGTGCTAGCAATAGAAAACAATGACAATATAAAGAAACTAGGTTTGTGCTTTTATCTTTGGCGTTTGGATGGGTAAGAGCCTACAATATCGGAATATCAAAGAGGATAACAGAAAGAGAGAGAAAGAGGGGNCAATGAGTCAAAAGAAGAAGAAGAAGAAGAAAGAAAGGTTTCTGCAAATGTGGGGAAAAAGAAAAGAATGAGAGAGAAGAGGAACGGCCGTTAGGTTGGATACTGATAATGAGGGAGGGGAGATGGGTGTGTGCTTCGTCAGAGCTTTTCTCAGCAAATTGGCTCTAACGGTGTAGACTTGTCTCTTTCATCATTTCTATCACTCTGCTTTTCCTTAGCTTTTTTTAATCCTTACAAGTTTCATCAAATAAAATTGACCCTTTGGCCATAAATTCCAAATATCATTTTACTTTATTTAATATTTTTTGAAATTGAAATTGAAGAAAGAATTCCGTTTGGTTCTATATTTTTTTTTAATAGATGGAGAAGAGTATATAGTGCTCCTGAACTACATGAAATTTGATATAATATTGATCTTCGTTTATTTATCGGGTCAAAAATACCCCAATATTAATTTTTTGACTCAAATTTACCCTTATCTTTAATGACCGACACTCATAAGGTGGACGGAGGACAATATTATACAAAATTTCATGTTCCAGGGGCATTTTAGTCCTTCTCTGTTAAAAAAATTTACTTAATATATGACCTCCATGTAAATTTATTATTTTTTTTTGAAAATATAAGCCCTCTCTCCACACTCCCCTCCCTGTAATGCCTCGGACTTTCGGGCTAAGTTTGAAACCGTTTCAGGTGTGTAGATAGATTCGAACCCGATGAATTTTTATTGAAACTAGGTGTTAAGATCAATTCTTAAGTTTAGAAAGTACATTGAATACAAAGTAAGGTCATAAGGAACCTCTAGCACAAAGTTGAGTTGAGAGCGTTCCTACCGATTGAGTTTTCATATAAGTTCTTATGAGGGTCAATTTCAAACAATTATAACTCCCAATCTACAAAGTATTTTTGGGTGATTCTACCCATCAAATTGAAGTCCAACGAATCTAGTTTTCAATGCATCCAACTATTCATCAATCAGAGTTCAGAGTAAAAAGTTATGAATATTTTACTAAGGCACTATCAAGTAGTGGACAAGTAGGCGCTTTGGGAGGTGCACGGTGCACCACGCCCGACCCTAAACTTCAGACGAATAAAATTCATCATAAAGACACATTGGGAAGCACATTGCACCCGGGACAAGACTTCAGATGAAAACTTTTGGCAAATTGGGCACTATGGTAGGCGCGACTCACCCAACCCCTTCCCAAATCTCACCTCTATAAATATCTTATGTTCCGTGTTAGAAATCATTCCAAAAATTACTCTTGCGGATCCAACCCTTCGAACTCTATATTCTCTCTAAGTTTTCATGGTTTTGAAGAAGATTAAGCCCTCCAAACATCCCCAATCACAAATTCCTCCAAGGTAAGTCGTCTTCTTCATTCCTAAAGTTTAGTTAACGATTCCTAACCCTAATCTATGAGTTCTAATGCGGTTCTTGATGCAAAACCCTAAGAATCATTGAAGGAACCAATTCGTAAGGTCTCAAAGTCAAAATTTTAGATTCTCCATTGAAGATTGAATTTGAGATATGTAAGACTATCATAAGTGAGGAACCATGTTCTTAGTCACGCTCTACCTCAAAGTTTCAGTTTTAGTAGAATCAAAGCTGAAGTTTTTACCAAAAACCTCCTATTCCAAATTCTCTATATCTTGAATTAATTATTGTTGTTTCTATTGTTGAAATTTTCATAAGTCATATCATTGATTGATGGATCATATTTGTTCTACCACATGAACCCTTGTTAGCTAAAGTTATTTGAAAGTATTTTCATACTATTTACATGCATTGTTTTCATAAGTAAAGGTAGTTTTCAAATTTAAGAAAACAACTTCTAGAATTAGTTCATGTAAGCATATTTAGTTTCAAATATATGATTTCATAAAAAAAATAAAGTTCAATTTTAGAAAAGTATTTAAAAGAGTTTTAGATCAATCAACTTTAGCTTTAATATACGATTTTTCATAAGAAAGTAAAAAGTAGTTTTGAAACTCAGTTTTGAGCATAGAAGCTCACCAATATAATACAGTTTGAGCACAGAGGCTCACCACTAGAGTACAATTTTGGGTATAGAGGCTCACCAATATTAATACATCTATATTAATTTTGAGCTAGAAAGCTCCACATAGATGTTTCAGTTGCCTTGGATAGGCATATTTTATGAGCAATAGTTTTGGGATGATTATTTAACATTGGGATAGGTATAGATTTAGATAAATTATACCTTGAAACAATGTAGCCAGCGTAGTTTAGGATCATGCCGTTGGTTCGAGCGACTCCTCAGATAGCCCTTGGTAAGAGCTTAGTATAGATCCACAATTTACTTTCGTCCTCTGCCCTAGTAAGGCTTTGGACAACTCTCCCAACTGGGCCAGAGGTTGGACATCATGCGCTCACATGGTGTATGTCGGTTATAAGAAACTCCTCAAATCAGAAATATTAATTATTTTGACTAAATATTATTTATGTATTTTGCATATAATTTTCTTAGTGACTCAAATAGTCAGACACAATCTTATTGCATGTGTTCAGTCATACAACATACTTAATTATTCAGTTTTCAATAAGAGTTTTAAAGTATGATTTATGGCACCGGGTCTCTAGTTTTTAAAGTATGTTTTTCTTTATAAACAGTTGCATACAACTCTCTTATTGTTTAGTTTTATAAGCTCAGACACATAGTCTCAGTCATTCAGTTAATTCATAATCTTGATTTCATAGCATATTCATGCCTAGTTGTGCAACTTGTTAGTTATTAATATTACTTTATTCAGTTTATTACATACCATACATTCTACGTATTGACGTTATTTGGTGTTGCATCATTTCATGATGCAGGTCTAGGTGCTTAGATCCATCAGCAACACTCAATTAAAATACCACCTCCTCAACTTGTGTGAGTCCTCCTTGCATCGGGACTTAGCTATTTCTAGTTCAATTCAATAGTTCAGTTATCAAATAAAGGTAGACCGGGGGCCTTGTCTCGGTAAACATTACTCAATTTGTTAGTAGAGGCTTCTTAGACAGTCGGTCAATTAGTTGTATCAGTTTTCAAATGACTTTATGTTTCAGTTTAATGAAATTTCATTAAAACTCTTCTCGATTATAATTTAGAAGAATTATCTATTAGTGTCAATATATTTATAATTTGAAATTATATTAAATTAATTATAATATCAACTATAACAAAAG
>JACEIK010001537.1:55051-71559 GCA_018107945.1 Datura stramonium | reverse complement strand
CTTAAATAATACTACAATATAATCATTATCATCCAAACAAGCTGTTAGTTATTTGACCCGCTAATCTTGGAAACTTTTAAATTTCTTTCCTTTACTCAAAGCTGTTTGAAATGGTTTGATAATATTGAAATATTCTATATCTACCTATAAATGTGCCTATTTCTAAGTGTGAAAAAAAATGTTATGAGGTACAATTAAATCAATGAAATAAAGTTACTCAAATAATTTATAATTTTTAAAAAATGCATGCAGACCTAGCAAATAATTAAGCACAAATTAAAAAAAAAAAAAGATTTCGATAACCTGTGATTAAATTTCAGTCATACTAGCCACTATATTTATTATAGGTTCAATTTTTGCAACAAGTATCCCTAGATATTTATATGCCATTTGTAGAGAACTTATAGTGTTAATGAAACTATTTTTTTTTAAAAAAATATAATGTTACACTAAGACGAGACAAAATGAAATGATATAAATGGTGAAATTTTATATAATTGACTAAACTTGTTTGAATTTGAAGCATTTATTATTTTAGAATGCTAATTTTGTTGTATTTTTTTGATGAAATTCAGCAAGAATAGATCTTGTACCTGCTTTTGTTTTTCCCGGAGTGCAGGTTTGCATTTTATTACTGAAGGAAGAGTGAAAGACATTGTTTAAAATATTATGATTTTTTGAATTTTATATTTGAATTATTAGGTGTATGAGTTGATAGTTGAGATATGTTTTGATAAATATGTGGTGATAGTTTAGATAAAAAACTTACATAATTTGGATAGAATTTTTTTTAAAAAAAACTTAAATACTTTAAGTATGTTTTTGACCCTCGCTCTTTATTATACAAACAATAATTTGTCTTGTACTCTATTTTTCTTAAATCTAGTTAGAGGTGTTCACGGTTTGGTGAAAAATCAAATAAAATCCTAAACCAAATCAAACCGATTAAAAAAATCGACATTTGGTTTGAATTAGTTTGGTTTGGTTTGGTTTTAAATTTTAAAAACTGATATATTTGGTTCGATTTTAGTTCTACTAAAAAAATCGAAGAAAAAATCAAACCGAACTGATTATACATAAATTTTATAATTATTTGAATATATGATATANATAAATAATTATAAATATTTTATAACTTTTAATCATTAATTTAGTTTTAATATACTTTATTTCACATGTACTACAATATTTTTAAATTATATTTCTTAAAGAATATGTCAAAGCCCAACACTCTAAGTTTAATTGTCTATATGTGGTGTGACATATTGCCAATTTTTAATTTTCTTTGCTAAGTTATCCATCTACTCTTCAATCGTTTGCCCCTTTGATTTTTGAAAGGTTGACATTTCTATTTAACGTTGTATATTATTTTTGTGTGGATATTATACATGTGAAATAGAAGAACCTCTACAGTTATGCAACTTAAACATACTAAAGCTTTGGAATAGAGCTGAAAAACAATAGAAGATTCAGATACATTCATCTTGTGATAATAGAGAGAATTTGTTGAATCCTAATGTTAACTTGAAATAGTTATCTCATGCCTCAATTGTTTTACTATTATCAAACCAAACCGACTCAAATCGACAAGAACCAAACTGATGGTTTTTATTTTATTTGGTTTGATTTTAGAAATTTAAAAACTGAACAAATTGATTTGATTTTGATTTTAATAAAAAAGAGATCCAAATCGAACCATGAACACCCCTAAAGCTAGTATTGGTTGAGTTTCTATCATTGAATTATAATTTCTCTTGATATACGGTGTGCGTATCTATTTGTGGAGAAATCAGAAGTTTACTAAAGGTGTGTATATATGTAATAATAATAATAAAAGTAATATTTATTTATACAATATCTATAGTTAATTTTTGTTAAAAATATTTAATTGACACCCTCCATTAACTGTATTTGTGTAATAACCCGTACATCATTACGAGGGGAATAAGTTCGAAACGTCTCAACTGGCCTAAGTTGTGGGCAGGAAGGTGTTGGTTGAGTGAAAGTGAAAATTATGAGTTGGAGAGTGGTTTGAGTGCAGAAATTGGGAGATACTGGTTACGGGGATTGCTGCAGTGCGGGGATTTCCGCTGTAGCGATACCGTTACTACGGTCACAGGCCCGCCATAACAGATCAGGAGAATGATCATTGGATCTGCAGTGGCGGTGACCTGACTGCCATAGAGGGTCTGCTACAATGAAAATGTGACTACTGTAGCGGATGACGAGAATCAGTAAATTATTTAAGTGGGATTTCGGGTTTGCCCTATTATTCTAAGGCACAAAATTCTAAGAACTAGAGGCGATTTTACCCAGGAGCAGAACAATTCCCCTTCTCAAAGTAAGAAACTTGACTTATTTCTTCTACTTTCGATTCCTTAACACCAATGAATCAAGGAGAGGGGGGGGGGGATCTCTAATAGTGAAATTTCTAGCAAAAGAACCCTAGGTTGGTAGAGCTAGGGCTGAATAATGAAAAATTAGTGGGTGTTGATTTGTAGGTCTAGAAAGGAGTAATGAACAATCCCTAAGGCGAAAGTCCTTGTAGAACTTTGTCCATGTGAAAGTTGAAACCTAGAACTAGGTGAAATTGGGACCTTTACCCTCTCAAACTGCTTTAAAAGGGCTTGAGGGAGTAAAACTTTTATGAACCAGGTAGGAACAATGATTGTGGGATTTATTTAAAAGAATTAAAGCCGTGGGTAACGAGGTGGACTATGATAACGGGTGGAATGGGGTGGGTTTGAATTCTCAAAACCCTTGATATTGGAAGTAGACTATTGAATTGTTCTTGATCTCTTGTTTCTAGACTTCAAACGTTCGGAGGTGTTGACGAAAGGTAAGGCTCCAGTGGAGTAATTGACATTCGAACCCTCCAAATCGAGGTAGGTTATGGTTAGAAGGAGTTAGACTTTACATGATGACATGTATAGACGTGGAATGATACTATATATATTGGTCTCTAGACTTTAAGTATTCTAAAATCTTCCTTGTTGAATTCCCTGATTGAATGATCCTAATATGAAATCATTATTTATGTTATGTGGACGTTTGATGCTAAAGAGCTTGTTTATCCTCGATTGTATTGTTTGACACGTGATTCATGAATTATGTGAGTAATCGAGTTAAGAGAGGTAAGATAAGATCTTCCCAAGGTCAATAAATTGACTGAGTGGTAAACACTGAGATGTGTGAATAAAACTGGATTCTATGAATGTTTTAAGATGAGTGACTCATGCCCCAAGAAAGTATCCGGGCAAGCAATGATGGTTGAGTGGCTCGTGTCCGAAGTGAGCATCCGACGAGCAGATGAGTGGGAGCGGGTACCACGCCGGTATAGTACATGGATTTCTAGAGTCTCCTGGGGGTCATGATTGGAAGAGCAGAAACAAGACTCTTTGGCACGTGTGTATATTGATGATAAGTGATTGAGTGTTAATGTGACAGAGGCGTGTGCCCGGTATATCACTATTTGTTATATTATTTAACTGAATGTGAGAAGTAAGATCGTACTGAGAATGTGAGAACCACATTGAATGGTATGGTCATGTGTTTTGGTTATTTGAATTATTGATGTGTTGTAATGATTTGATGGATAGGATTAGTTAAATGAGGACTCGTGATAAGTTATGAAAGCCTTCGTGAATGATTCATTTTATATTTCTTGTGGCTATGACGTGTCAATTGTTTATTGATGACTCTGAATAGTGTGGATGATCATAATGGTTAGTGTGTTGAAAAGAGTTAATGGGATAGTGGGTGCGCAACTAAGTCGAGTTACTGCCATGGTAGTACTGCTGCGGCAAGATCGTGGCAGCGGTCAAGTGACCGCTGCAGCGAGGCCCAATCCAGTGAGCAGGCCGGCTAGCGCCCGAAGCAGTTGTAATTTCTGAATGAGTATTGTCTATATAAATGATGTCTTAAGCTAATCAAACACGCACACACGCACACACACACACATATATATATGCCTACCCCAATATTATTTTTTGTACTGACGCTACTTCTGCACTTCTTTTCTGAGTGCAGAATCTAATTTCGGAAACTCATCTCGACCTTACCTCTAGAGTAGCAGCAGATCAATAGAAAGGTGAGCGGTTCAAGATGTGTTATTCTACTCCTCCATCGAAGATGTCTCTTATCCGAACGTTGATTGTTTTCTTATTCTTTTCTTTTTTGAATTACTCTTAGACAATGTTGGGTAGATGTCCTCGTGTACAATGACAATCAAGTTCTGAAAATATTTATAGCGGATTGTTTTTGGGTTCCTTTATTTATATGGATGTTTCATTAATTAATTCTATAAATGTGTTTTATTTCTTTTGAATGTCGATGGTTTTGGAAAAAATAGTTGGGAAACGTTGGATTTAGCATGGGTACTAATTACGACCATTTGGGTCGTTAGAAAGTTGGTATGAGAGCCCTAGATTCGTTGATCTCATTGTACATGGACGAGTGTAGTAGAGTCTTGCGGATCAATGAGGAGACTTTCGTAACTTGTCTTTGAGAGGTTGTAGGACTTTAGGAAAACTCCCTTTTTTATTTTCTTTTCGTGCTTTGATTCCAATTGGTATCTAACAATTCTTCTTTATTTACCTCATAGATAGTGAGAAAATGTGCATGCGAGAACAGAGAGGAAGAACTCGAGCCAGTAGAAGCAGCTGCAGGTCACGACAGAGGATGGGGCAGAGGTTGCTGGCGGAGGCCTGCTATTGCTAAAAGAGGGGTACGCGCTCCTACTCTAATTCGAGAGAGATCAGCATCTCCAGCACCACTGGCGGTGCAAGAGAGAGTGGCTGTGGAGATGGAGGTTCCCACTCAAGGAGCGCGACAGCCTCTCCAACATCCTCCTAGTTCCTAGCTAAGGTCCTTAACCTTCTGAACGACCTTGTGGGTAATGAGGTAGCACCAACGACTCCCGCAGGGAAGCAATTAGGGATACAATATGCAGCTGTTGTGGCTCTCTATATTGATGATATTTTTGAGGATGTGATGTTTTCGAGGGGGTAGCTGGACCGGTAATGACTGGAGAGGAGCATGACTTGTTCTGGAGGTTCACCAAGATGAAGCCTCCCACCTTCTACAGTACTGAGACGGAGATCGCCTACAAGTTTATTATTGACTGCCATGAGAGGCTCCACAAAATGGGGGCAGTGGAGAAGTACGGGGTAGAGTTTGTCACCTTCCAACTGATGGGTGGTGCTAAGCTCTAATTGAGGGCTTTTGTGGAGTGTAGACCAGCGGGATCACCCTCATTGACCTGGATCCAATTCTACTCCCCTTTTCTGGAGAAGTATGTACCACGTACCATGAGAGATTGGAGGCAGGATGAGTTCACCACCATTAAGCAGGGGACCTCTTCAGTTGCAACATATAAGACCCGATTCCACTCACTGTCAAGGTATGCTCTGCCCTTATTGCCCACAAAAGGGGAGAGGATCAGGCGGTTTGTTAAAGGCCTGAACGTGGGTCTCCAGTTGTCATCCCTTCAGATGGTTTCTGTAGGTAAGAACTTTTAGGAGGTAGTTGAGTTTGTAAATAATGTGGAGGGGTTGAAACAGGATGGGTATGCGAAGAATACCAAGAAGAAGGATCGGAAGATAGGTTTGTACAACGACTCTTTTGCTAGGTCTCCAATACCCAAGGGCTACTTGGGGCGCCTTGTACAGCCAGCCATGCAGATGTCAGTCGTGGCTCCGCCGAGGACCACTCCACTACCATCATGTACAGTTGGGAGTATCCAAATAGTTCGCTTATATTTTGGGGTTTTTCCTATTTCTTCTGTTCCGACTTAGAGACCAGTAATTGAGAAGGTGTTTCATGAGTGCGGGGAGTTGGTGTTCCAGGTTTGGTAAGGGCGGAAAATTATTTAGCATCCAACTCCTCAAGCTTCGACCCTTACCGAAAGAGGAGGGAATGCGTTCAGCAGGGATCACCTACAACTAGGGAGGGGCAACCAGCTAGTGGTTAGTGGTGGCACCTAATCAGGTAGAGGAGGTGCCCAAGTTGAAAGGGGTAGCAATCAATCCGGTAGAGGGGTTGCACAGCCCAACAAGGGCAGTTCTTAGACAGGTAATTAGACCCACTTCTATGCATTTTCGGGTAGGCCCGAGGTAGAGGCTTCCGACGCCGTTATCACAGGTACGATTTTTATATGTGACAAAATGGGTATGACTTTGTTTGATCCTGGTTCTATTTTTTCCAATGTGTCTACTTATTTTTCCTTGAAATTGGATCTTGTTTGTGATGCCCTTGATACTCCTATCCATGTGTCCACTCCTGTTGGGGATTCTGTGGTGGCGGATAGAGTTTGTCATGCCTGTATTATTGACTTCATGGGTTGTGATACTCAGGTAGATTTGGTGATCTTAGACATGATAGATTTTTATGTGATGCTGGGAATGAGCTGTTTGTCTCCGTACCATGTCTTTCTAGATTGCCATGCTAAGACAGTCACCATATCGGGCCTAGGGTCATCCAAGTTGGAGTGGGAAGGGAATCGTAATCCTGCTCCTAAGAAACTCATCTCTTATATTCGTGCTCAGAAATTGATCGAGCGGGGGTGTTCAACATTTTTAGCTCATATTTGGGATATCAGTTCCGAGAGTCCTTCCATAGAGTCGATCTTGATACTTTGTGAATTCTTAGAGGTATTTCCCGCGGATCTGCCTGACATGCCACCGGACCACGATATTGACTTCTGCATAGATTTAGAGCCAGGGACCCAACCTATTTCTATACCACCGTACAGGATGGCACCAGTGGATTTGAGAGAACTCAAGGAACAGTTTTAGGAACTGCTTAGTAAGGGGTTTATTAGGCCGGATGTCTCTTCATGGGGTATCCCGGTCTTGTTTGTGAAAAATAAGAATGGTAGTATGCGAATGTGCATTGATTATAGTTTGTTGAATAAGGCAACCATCTAGAATAAATACCCTCTTTTCTGAATAGATGACTTGTTTGATTAGTTACAGGGGCAGCGGTGTTCTCAAAGATTGATTTGCGATCGGACTATCATCAGTAAAAGATTCGTGCCAAGTATATTCCCAAGACAACATTTCAGACCAGGTATGAACATTATGAGTTCCTAGTCATGTCCTTCAAACTCAATAATACTTGATGTTGGGCATATTTTTATGCCCATTTTCCATGATTTGATCATGTTTTGAGTTCATAATCCTTCATTTATGCTTAAATTCATGTGTGTGTGTATTTGATGTGCTAACAAATAATTTGAGTTAATGTGACCAGGAAATTAGGCAAAATGGGCTAAAAATGATGCAAGAAATGAAGATTTGAGGATTTGACGGGTTTAGTGCTATGGCTGGCACCCCGCACCAAGTCCAAACTTCAGAGAAAGAAATCTCAGTCTGGTGCGGCGCGGATGCCCTCATACTTCAGAGAATTTCATTTCAAAAATTTGGCGAGATGGAGAGGCGGCGCGCCAGAGCCATTCCATGACGAGAAATGCTGATTTTAAAGCCAAGTTTTTTAGGGCAGAACGGTCATTTGAAGGCTCATATATAAATATAAGCCTTAGGGCATTTGTTACGTAGTTTTTGATTTCTTGGAGTAGTCTTGGAACCCTTTGAAGCAGTCTTTACTCATTTTTATTTCGTAGTTCATTCATGAAAGCTTGTAAGCTGTTTAGAAGGAAGACAAGGTTCTACAACTAGGTTTTCTCTTCTTTACTTTGTTATTTCGCATGATGATGACTAATTATTTATTTTTTCGCTTGTCTATGAGTGGATAAACTCATATTCTAGGGCTGTGACCATGGTGAATGGTTGACTATTTGACAGACTATATAAACTTATTTTTGATTCTTCTTTTATTGTTGTTTGTATTTATTTGTGTTAATTTATTATTTATGAGATTGATCACCTTGTAAGTAATCCATTGGCTTTTGATTGAACTTGGAAAAGGAAATCGAAAGGGTTAAAAATAAATACAGAACGGTAATTCAAAGACCCTTGAACCCATTGGTGATAGGATAGAAGTTGTTGTTGAAGACAGGGATATACCCTTCAACCCGGTTTAGTTGAAATACAAGTAGGCATAATCGTTATGTCACTGTTCTCCTGCGACCATAGGGATATAAGCGTTAGGGTTCAGCAAATAGTTCTTGGATGCTAGGGATAATGGCAAGAAATGTGATAGTAACTTGCAACTAACAACCGTAGGAAGAATCATGCTAGTTTAATTATGTCTAAAAAACTCAACCTGAGACCAACCAAGTGCCATTGCGCTAGTCTGTTATCATTATCAAAATACAATCAAGCTTGCATTTATTTTAGTTAATGTTTACAAATTGAAGTTTTAGTAGTTTAATTTTCCAAACCAATCTTCATTTTACTTGTTTCATAGATTAGTGAAATTAAAGTGACAACCTTATAACGATTAAATTGACAAGTCCCCATGGGTACGATATCTGGACTTAACAATCCTATATTACTTGAAGATTACGTGTGCTTGTGTGAGCTTGGGCGACATCAATGCTTCAATAACATTCATGAGCTTGATGAATGGTATCTTCAAATCCTATCTAGATTCATTTGTAATCGTGTTCATTGATGATATCTTGGTAAACTCTAGACTAAGCAGGAACATGATAATCATCTGAGGATTGTGCTGGGGTTGCTGAAGGAGAAACAACTGTACGCCACATTCACCAAGTGTGAATTTTGACTAGAGTTGGTATCTTTTCTGGGACACATAGTCTCCAAGGATGGGATTAAGATGGATCCACAGAAGGTGGAGGAGGTCTAAAACTGGGCTAGGCCTACTACAGTAATAGAGATTTAGAGTTTCGTAGGGCTGGTCAGTTACTATCGCCGATTCGTGAAGGGATTTGCATCCATTTCCTTGGTGTTGACAAGGTTGACTTAGAAGCATGTGCCTTTTCAATTGTTGAGAAATATGAAGAGAGTTTTTAGAAGCTCAAAACCCTGCTAGCCACAATACCATCCTGTCACTACCGTTGGGAGATAAAGATTTTGTAGTTTATTGTGATACCTCACAGTCTGAGTTGGATGCTGTGTTAATACAGGAAGGACAAGTCATTGCTTATGCTTTGAGATATTTGAAGGTGCACGAGAATAATTACCCCATGCACGAATTGGAGTTGGTAGTGGTGGTGTTCGCGCTGAAAATCTGGAGGCATTACTTGTATGGGGCTTGTTGTGAGGTGTTTACAGACCATCGTAGTCAAAGGATGTGTTCTCCCAGAAAGATCTTAATTTGAGACTGAGGAGATGGATGGATCTGCTTAAGGATTATGATATTACAATCCTGTATCATCCCGGGGAAGAAAAACATGGTGGTCGATGCCTTGAGCCGGAAAGCAGTGAGTATGGATTCTAGCTTATTCGGAAGCTACTTGGCGGTCGATGGCTAGAGAATTCCAGACACTGGTGAACAACCCGATAAGACTTTTATTGATAGAAAAAAGTGGAATACTAGCTAGCGTGGAGGCTAAGTCATCACTCTTAGAAGAGGTGAATGCCAAGCAGTTTGAGGATGCAAAGCTAAGTAGGATTCCGGACAAGGTCTTACGGGGAGAAGCTAAGGAAGCAGTGCTAGATGAGAAAGGGGTCATGAGAATAAAGGGACGTGTGTGTGTTCTCCGGTTTGATGAGATGATCAAAACCATCATGTCAGAAGCTCACAACTCGAGGTACTCCATCCATCCCGGGGTTACAAAAATGTATCATGACCTAAAACAACATTATTTGGTGGGGTAGGACGATGAGGGACATTGTTGATTTTGTCGCCTAGTGTCTGAATTATCAGTAGGTGAAGTACGAACATCAAAAGCTTTTGGGAGTACTTCAGAAGATGCCTATCTTAGAGTTGAAATCTGAGAGGATAGCGATGGACTTGTGGTTGGTCTTCCAAAGACATTAGGAAAGTTTGATTTTATTTGGGTCATTATTGACAGACTAACTAAATCTGCCCATTTCTTACCTGTTCAGATTACTTACAATGCTGAGTGACTGGCCAAGCTGTATGTGAAAGAGGTGATTCAGTTGCATGGGATTCCAGTTTCGATCATGTTAGATATGGGTACTCAGTTCACCCCCCATTTTTGGAGAACTTTGCAGACAGAGTTAGGCACCAGGTTGGACTTTAGCACATCCTTCCACCTGAATACATGCACACAGTCAGAAAGGACAATTAAGGTATTAGAGGACATGCTCCAAGCCTGCGTGATAGATTTTAGTAGCCATTGGGATAAATTTTTACCTTTAAAAGAGTTTGCCTACAAAAACAGTTACCATTCGAGTATTGGTATGTCACCATTTGAAGCTTTATATGGGAGGAAATGCAGGTCTCCAATCGAATGGTTCGATGCATTTGAGGTGATACCTTGGGATACTGATTTGCTTAAAGAGTACTTAGAAAAAGGTTTGGGTGATTAAAGAACATCTGGGTAGCTGCCCAAAGCAGGTAGACATAATATGCAGATAGAAAAGTGAGAGACATAGAGTTCATAGTGGGAGAGCAAGTGTTAATCAAGGTATCCTCCATGAAGGGGGTGATGTGGTTTGAGAAGCGGGGCAAGCTTAGCCCGAGATACATTGGGCCACTCAAGATTCTTTAACGTGTGGGGGAAGTAGCTTATAAATTAGCGTTGCCTCCAGAACTATCAGAAATATATCTAACCTTCCATGTTTCCATTTTGAAGAAATACAATGGGGATGGGTCATACATAATCAAATGAGACTCGGTGTTGCTGGATGATAACTTGTCCTATGAGGAAGAGCCAGTGGCGATAGTAGATAGAGAGATCCCAAGTTGAGATTAAAGGAGATTGCAATGGTAAAGGTCCAATGAAAAAATTATCTCATAGTGGAAGCCACTTGGGAGACCAAGGCCGACAAACGAAACAAATATCCCCAACTATTTGTGGAATCTGGTATGTCCCCTTCCTTGCTTTTGTAGTCTGTTTGTGGATGAACGGTATTTTAATTCGTATCTGATGTAATGACCCGCATGTTATTATGAGGGAATAAGTTCGGAACACTTTAAATGGCCTAAATTGTGGGTAGGAAAGGTGTTGGTTGAATTAAAATGAAAATTCTGATTTAGGGAGTAGTTTGCATGTAGGAATTGGGAGAATAAAGACTGAGAATATTGACTCAAGAACCAATTTCATTCTGAGCTCCATTTTAGAATTCATAGGAACCGGATTGGAAAAAAGAGGGCTTCTTTATTGGTTACGGGGGACCGCTGCGGCAGATTGTTACCACGGTCGCAAGCCTGTCCTAACGAATTAGGAGAAAGATCATTGGATCTGCCGTGGCGGTGATCCAACTGGCATAGCGGTTCGCTATAAAGGAAAAGTGACCACTTCAGCGGATGATGGGAATTAGTAAATAGATTTTAAGTGAATTTTTTTGGGTTTTTCTCCATTATTCTAAGGCACGAAATTCTAAGAACTAGAGATGATTTTCCCCAAAAGAAGAATAATTCCCTTTCTCAAAGTAAGAAACTTGACTTATTTCTTCTACTTTATATTTCTTATCACCAATGAATCAAGGGGGTAGGGTCTCTAATAGTGAAATTGCTGGCAAAAGAACCCTTGATTGGTAAAACTAGCGTTGAATAATGGAAAACTAGTGGGTGTTGGTTCCTAAGTTCAAAAGGGAGTAATGATACTCCCTAAGGCGAAAGTCCTTGTAGAACTTTGTCCCTGTGAAAGTTGAGATCTAGAACCAGGTGAAATTGAGACATTTACCCTTAAAAACTGCTTTAAAAGGGTTTGAGGGAGTAGAACTTTCATGAACCAGGTGGGAAAGGTGATTGTGGGATTAATTTTAAAGAATTAAAGCCGTGGATAATAATATGGACTCTGATAAGGGTAGAATAGGGTGGATTTGAATTCTCAAAACCCTTGATTTTGGAAGTAGACTATTGGATTGCTTTTAATCTCTTGTTTCTAGACTTTGAACGTTCAAAGGCGTTGAGGAAAAGTAAGGCTCCAACAGAGTAATTGATATTCGAACCCTTCAAATTGAGGTAGGCTATGCTTAAAAGGAGTTATACTTTACATAATGACATGTATTGACGTGGAATAATAATGTGTATGTTGGTTTCTAGACTTTAAGTGTTTTAAAATCTTCCTTGTTGAATTTCCTGATTGAATGATCTTAATATGAAATCATTGTTTACGTGATGTGGACGTTTGATGCTAAAGAGGTTGTTTATTCTCAGTTGTATTATTTGACACGTGATTTATGAATTGTGAGAGTAATCGAGTTGAGGGAGGTAAGATAAGATCTTCCTAGGGTCAATAAATAACTGAGTGGTAAATACGGAGATGTGTGAATGAAACTGGATTCTATTAATTAACAGAGATTAGTGGCGCATTCTCTAGGGGAGCATCCGGGCGAGCAATGATGGTTGAGTGGCTCGTGTACGAGGGGAGAATCCGAATGAGCAGATGAGTGGGAGCAGGTACCTGGCCGGTACAGTACATGTATTTCTAGAGTCCCCTGCAGATCATGACTGAAAGGGTAGAAATAAGACCCTCTGGCATGTGTGTACATCGATGATTAATGATTGAGTATTCATGTTAATGTGATGGAGGTATGTGCCCAGCATATCACCAGATCACAAATTTATCTTTAGATCTTTTGATGTATACACAATGGTCTTCATGAACCATAATAAAATCATATTGATATGATCGCATTATAAAAACGTAAATACCATCATTTAGAAGATTGTTTAAGGCCATAAATCAACCTACAAAGTCAGCATACTTTATGTTCTTCGCCTTTCTTCACGAAACCTAAAGGTTGCTCCATGTAGATTTTTACTTTTTTCACGAAACCTAAAGGTTGTTCCATATAGATTTCTTCTTCTAGTTCTCCATTAAAAAACTGTTTTTACATCCATTTGATGCAATTCAATATCCAAATTAGCCACTATTGACATAATTAACCTTATTGAAGCAAAACGTACAACAGGTGAAAACGTTTCTTCATAATCAATTCCTTCTTGTTGTGTGTATCCCTAAGCTATTAGGTGAGCTTTAAATCTCTCGATACTACTATCGACCGTACGCTTGATTTTGAGAATCCACTTGTTTTCAAGAGCTTTACGACCCATAACTAGATCAATCAATTCTCATACATGGTTTGATTTCATTGACTCCATCTCCTCCTCCGTTGCTTCTAACCATTTTTTCTTATTAGGGTATGTAAGAGCCTCAATATATTTTATGGCTCTTATTCATCTTGTGGAGTAACTATAAATGCTTCCCTTTGATTTCAAGACAATGATGGAGAATTTTTGGATGACTCGTTTATCGAGGTTGAGATTAATAAATTAAATTATAAATTGATAAGTTACTCCTATTCGGATAAGCAATATCTATAAGATTTGATTTAGATGGTGTATCTGTGGAAATAGGAACAAATCTAGTGTCATCAAACTGATTCCCACTCAAATCCATTTGAAATGTCTGTAGCTGAAGTGGTCTGGTCTGTAGTTTCATAAATAGAAAAGTCTTGACCTATATCTCCCTATTTAGAAAAATCATTCTCTATGAATGTAATATCGCATGATTCAACTTCAATTACTATACCATTGTCTTGTTCACCCATGAACACATAACCCTTAGATTGTTCAGAGTATCACATAAAGATACATTTTCTTCTCCTTAGACCTAATTTTTTACGTCGGAAAAAAGGATTATGAATAAAAACAGAACAACCCAAGGCTTCAAAATGCTCAAATCGGGCTTTCGTTTAGTCCAAAACTCTTATGGCGTAGATGTAACTGATTTTGAAGAGACATGATTAAGTATAAATGCAAAAGTGAGCAAGGCATCGCCCTAATAGGTGAAGGTAATTTCCCTGGTGCCATCATCGACCTAACCATTTCTAACAAGGTTTTGTTTCTTCGCTCCATATCACCATTTTGTTGTAGAGTGTAGGGAATAGTCATCTGTCTTTGAATTTTCTTTTCATCACACAATTGTTCGAACTCATCAGAAAAATATTCTCTCCCTCGATCAGTTTTTAAAAATTTAATTTTTCTATGTAGTTGATTCTCAATTAAGTTTATGAACTTAATGAAGCAACTAAAAGCTTCATATTTATGAGAAATCAAACAGACATAACCATATCGAGTAAAGTTATCGATAAATGTGATGAAATAAATAGCACCATGTATTGCCCTTACATTCATGAAACCACAAATGTCGGAATAAATTAATTACAATGGAGTTTCGGTTCTCGTATATTTTCTAAATATTTTTTTTGCAGTTTTTTTTAGCTAGGAAATATTCGCAAATAAATAAATCTATTTTGTCTATAGATCCAAAAAGACTTTTTTTGGTTAAGCGATTCATTCTTTGCTGACCAATATGGCCAAGTCTAGCATCCCATATATTTACATCATTTTTACAATTAGAAGTAGGGGAAAATAATAAAAAACAAATATTATTATTATTGAAACTTTGAACAACATCTAATACAAAAAATTTATCCCAAAAATAACCAGTGTCATATTTTGTCTTGGCCAAATACATATATAAAGCATGTTCATGAAAGAAAAACTTAACTCCTAACTTAATCAATATTTTGACGGAGTCTAAACTTCGACGAATTGACGGAGCAAATAATACATCATGTAGAAACAGAGTTTGGATGCCGCACATTTCAAGTTTGCAATTACCAATCCCATTGACCCCCTCTTTGGAGTTATTTCCTACATAAATCTATTTGATTCCTCATGTAATTCGTCGAAAATGTATGAAAGCATCTCTTTTCGTCGCTATATGTTCGGTGGTTCCCGAGTCTACAATCCACATAGGAAGTGATTCAGTTAAATAAGCATAACAAGAAATATTTACATCACTAATGTAAATTATTAATAAGGTCATGTACCTTTTTAGACTCAGGACAATCACGAGCAAAGTGTCCCTTTTTCTCACAGTTGTAGGAGTTGAGCTTAGCCATGTTCACCTTTTTCTTAGGAGTAGAAACATCTTTCTCTCCTTGTTGATTAATCTTAGGATTCTTTGAGGTTTTACCTTCCCCCTTTTTTGTGAAAATTTGCCATACTTGCTTTTTTCACCATGTCTATATTTTGAATAAGAACTAGCTATATACGCATTCGTAGCAGCGTTGTCAATTCCAAGGCGATCTTCCTCGAGTTTCTAATAATGCTTAGCATCTTCCATAATTTTGATGCTAATATTATGGGTCAAGTTCATTCTTATATTTTTCCATCTTTGGGCTAGGGATCGAATCACAACTGGATTTGTTGCTCTTCGGTCAACACATGAACAACATCTTTCAATTCATTCACCATATTTGGCATATGGTGCAGATGCTTATATATAGTATGATTAGGACGTTTCTTATAACTTAATAGTAAGCATTCTTAACTTGGCAACTGGAGTATGATCAAACTTTCTTTTCACGCGGTCCACATGTCCTTAGCATCATCATACTATCGAAACTCTCTCATGATATCATTATCGATATTGCTCAGCAATGTTGTGCGAGCAAGAGAATTTTTCTTTTTTCAAGCTTGATAAACCTCAAGATCTCTTACATGTTGGGGTTTATCGCCACTTTCAAGAAGTGCTATAGACACATTAAGAACCTCAAGAGCATCTGCTCTTCCAGGACATACTGGATTTTCATGCTCCATATTTTATAATTATCACCATTAAGCTTATCACCCTTTTTAAGCTCATCGATGATGTTCTTTGCAGCAGTAGACATATTGATTTTAAAAAAAAGTATAAACTATCGCGAGACAACTATATACATTATTGCAACCTAAATTCATATACATAATAATTCTTAAAAATATTTAACTATGTCAATATTTATTTCATATTAGGTTTAGAACCGAAAGTTCACAAAGTTCCCATTCATCATGTGAATTCTAATATATTGTATATAACATAATTAATCATCTAAAAGTTACTTATATCAAATCACATAAATTCAAGATTAATTAGAATATAAATTCTATAACAAATATAAAAATATTGAATAACGACAATAATCTAAAGAAGTAAATTCTATAACAATTATAGAAATGTTAAATAACAAAAATAATCTAAAGCATTAAATTATGAATTCATACAAGTCATATCACATATAAACAATCATTGAACAAAATAAATAAATATTTTTACTTGATTTTTTTCATGTAAATTGGAATAGATTTAATAAAATCTCGCTGCAGGTCTTTAGGCAATAACGATATCCCTCTTGAAATTATAAGTTTTACTAGTTTTGACCTATTATTATTTCTTATAGGAAACCCAAAGAACAACACATAGTCTTCTGAACCTTTAAGTCAATGTATTTATTCACAAGATCTTGAATTAACATCCTATAAGACACCAACATATGGTGATCAAACTTATACCACGATTCAAGCAACTCCTTTTTGAAAATCATTAGGCAAGACAGACCGTAAAATCATGTATTTCACTTCAACATTTAATAAAGAGAAATTTTCTTAAATAGAAG
>JACEIK010001537.1:0-12711 GCA_018107945.1 Datura stramonium | reverse complement strand
GTCAAATTACACCTAATAAATTTGTTCTTAAATTTCATATAAAACGACAACTAAATGGGAACTTTCGCTCCAAAATATTTGTCACAATTTCTTTTTTAAAAGTTAAACGACATAAACTTTGACTAATGTTTTAAGATAGTATTTTTTTCATCATATTGATATGAGAAAAATTATAATTTATTATATTTTTCATATAATTTTTGAATATCTAAATATTAATTCTAAATTATCGAACTAATGTAATCTAATTTAGCTTTATAAATTAGTCAAATTGACTCTCGAAAAATGAAATATGATAACTATTTTAAAATAGTGAGAATAATGATTTAGTAATTAATAAGTTTTTGCTGAAAGGGGGCTAACACATAATGAATGTTACATAGAGCCTGTTTAGATTAGCCGGAAAAAAATGACTTTTAAAGATGAGTGGTTTAAAGTATTTTTAAAGCTGAAATTTATGTTATAAATAAATAGTTACCTATTTTAATAAAAGGGATGAAATTGAAATGAAAAAAAGGTTAAGTCAAAACAGTAAAATAAGTTAAACATCATTGGATTTTGATGACATGTCTCGTATAATACTTATGCTTTTTACGAGAAAGAGTACTAATTAAGGTTCGTTTGGCAGAGAAATAAGTTATTCTAATTTTTAATAAAAAAAGAATAAATTATTTTAAAATTAATTTTTGAATAAATTTATTTCACATTTGATTGAAATAAAATTTTGGAATGAGTTATATCAGGATTATAGTGTTATTTTTATCCCATACACAGGGATCGTTTGGTTGCTGGTTAGAAATGAAATTATTCATGTATTAACTCGATTATTTATATATTAATCTTATACATTTTTTGATTTCTAACTGGGATAAAAGTTATTGATGTATTAATCATATTCATTTGGTTGCTAGGTGCTAAAGTTTGCATAACTATTACGGTGTTTGGTTGTGTTTTAGCAATTCTTCATAACTAATGCATGCATAACTTATGAGTAAATTTATGTATAATTTTATGCGAGATAGAAGGTGAAACTAATTATGCATGGATTAGAATAAAAAAATGACACATTTAGCCCAATTAATTCATTTTAATGGTGTTTAAATTTTGTTTCTTCCTAGTAACTTTATTTAATTCAAATAAATGCAATGGGTTAAGACAAGTTAAAATGTAAATTTAACTGAAAAAATTAAGGTTTTAATTATAATATATTTACTTTTTCAAAATTATACAATATATATTAATTTGCAATACAACAAATCATATAATATTCAATAAAAAATAATTTATATATTATAATTCATGTATAACTAATATTCAATGAGCATACATGGAGCCCGACCTGTAAGCCCCTAGCATAATTAATTCATATATAATTAATATATGCATAACTAATACCTAAATAATCAACAATCAAACGACCCATAATGATCAAATCTGAAAGACAAACTAATTAATTAGCCTTTGAGACTATTGAGATTGACAAGTTTGCAACCACATTCATCTTTAAAACCTAAGAAAACTCCTAGAAATTTTAACTTTGCGGAGCTTCCTGAGCTATGTAGGGCTGCATATCGGTCGGTTTGATTCGATTTTGAAAGTTATCGATTTTATTTATCGGTTATCGATTTGTAAACATGTTAAACGATTAAAAATTAGAAATCGTTTAATCGGTTATTGATCGTTATAGGTTTGGTTATCGGGTTAACCGTTGAGATCTCACATGAAAAATCTCATAAGTCATAAATATGTTTAGCTAGAAAAAAGTGGGTGAAAAGAGAAAAAATATATAGAACTAGCTCAACTAAAGCAATCAACTTTAATTTAGATTAAAACACAATCCTCTTCACTTTTCATTGACAGTCATTTCATCTTCTCCTTTGGATACTTTATACATGGAAGACTAAAATTATAATTTAATAAATTATTATCGGGTTATCGATTCACCCGTTAAAAAAAGTGGTCAAATCGATAACCGAACCAATAACCCAATAACTTTGGATAGTAAATTGATAATCAAACCGTTAAATCAATAACCTGAATCATTAATTCAATAACTCAATTATTAGTTTGGGTTATTGGTTTAACCGTTAATTTGCACATCCCTAGAGCTACATCATTGATAAGTGATACTCTTTTCATTTATTTTTACTTATTTATTATATTAAAAATTAATATTTATTATTATTTATTTAATTTAAAGGTAAAAAATGATTTATCACTTATGATGTGTTTTGATATGAATATTTTTGAAAAATATTTTTTTATTTTCTCGTCTTTCGATTGATAAAAAAAATTTAAAATATTTTATTCAAAAAACAAACTCCCTGAAAAATAATTTAAAAATCTCTAATAAATATAAGAAAAAAAATCATATTTATCTCTGTTCTCATCGTCATAATTATCCATCCCATTTCCTGCCTCTCACCCTACCCACCTACCCCCTCACAACATCCATCACCTTACCTATGATTAAATGTCGTAATCTTATTTTAGATATATATAAATATTTTTTTACTTACATACAATACATAACAAAATAAGTAAGGAATAACTTGAATATTTTATATGAAAAATATTTTTCTTTCTCTGAGGAACACATCTTTAGTTCCTCATTTTTTTAATTATTAATTATAGTTATTGCAAAAAATATTAAATTTATTATATTTAAAAGTAATATAATAAAATTATTATTTATATAAAAATAATTTTTTATAGAAAAAAATAAAAGAAAATAAAATTGCAATATTTTTTTAACATCAAAACAAATATATCGTAACAATACTAAACAAATAAAAAATATTAAGTTTAAATATTAAACAAATAAAATTGAATGAAATGAGTAATAAACTAAGAGAGCTCAGGAATTGTCACTTATGCAGTGGTGATGATGACACCTTTAATAAAGGATCTTTCTTCAACACTTTTGCACTGGACCAAAAAATTAAAAAAAAAAAAAAAAACACAGAAACCCTTTTAATAAAGGATGTCATCTAACATCAGTTTCCAAAAAAAAAAAAAAAAAAAGATAAAAAATCATAAATATATTAAGTATATAATTTTATACTTGAAAATTAGTTATGTACCAAAAAAAAAATAAAATTAAACGATATCACGTGAAAATAGACATATATTTCAATCAGAAACGAAAAATAATGTTTCAACGAGCGTTGGTCAATGAAGATTAAATATTATTTATTTTATTTAAAATTAAATTTAAAACTGTGTTTTGTCTTATTTTTTATAAAAAAATATTTAGTAATTTTAATTTAAATAATTAGATCTTAATTTTAACTAATTGGTAATTTCTAAATTTGTAAATTATGTAGCAGTTACTTTATCACAAATATACAATCAAATATGCTTTAAAAGATATTATCTCAAAAGGATATTCACATAATGACATAAATTGAATCATATGAATTACTACATACGATTATAAATGTTTTTCACTTTATTTGAAACTTTTTAAGTTAGAGACGTGAAGTTGAAGATGGAATTATGTTTGATTATAATTTTTAAAAAATGATATTTGATTGTTTGAATTTATTTTGTCTAAAACACATGAAATATTATTTAAATATGAATTTATAAAGTTGAAAAGTTGTAATTAACCACCTCCTGAGATTATTTACACAAATTTAACTTAATTAATTTAAAAATATTTTTAATATTATTATATTAATCTTAATATTAAATTTTACAAAAAATCAGGTAGAGTTTTTTCTGTTTTTAAATTTTTTAAAAATAAATAATTCCATAGCCAAACAACTGCTCAATCCAGATAATACAGGTCTAGACCTGACTCCATTTGTCAATGATCCATTTTCACTTCTCCTATCTTCTGTTTGTATTTTTTTTTAAAATAAGACTTGAGGGAGAATATCAACTCAATCGAATAGCATTTCGACATTAAATATAAAATTATATGTGATAAAATTATTAAAATTTTGAATTATATATATTAAATTTTATAATTTTAAATTATTAAAAATATTTTTAATTTTTTTAATTTTTTTAATTTTTTGTTATATTAAATTTTAAATTTCAAATATGCTTTTCTTCTTTCACTTGTAAATTCTAGCGAAAAGAACCTTCATGCATGGAATTTCCTAATCTCGAGATCACAAAAAATGAAAAATGGATTTGGTCAAAGCTGAAAAAGCTCATGAAATTTTCTACGGCTTAGCTAGTGTTTAGTTATAATTTTTAGCGTGATTTTAGAAAAAAAAATTTAAAATATTTGTTTAGTTATTAAATTTAATCAGATTAAAAATATAATTTAAATTACAAAAAAAAAAAAACGATAAATTATATATGTATGTATTTAAATTTTAAAAATATTTTTAATTATGTGTTTATTTTTGTATTTTAATTAAATTACATGTTTTTTTTGTTTTTTTAATTTTAAATTTCAACTTCAAAATTTAATAAATAAATAAAAAGGAGCTCAATACAAAATTTCTTTTTTCAAAAGGAGCATCTTTTATGGGTAAAAATTTAAATCAATGAATACAAGATGAGTATCTTCCACATATTTATTTATTACTTAATCAAATAATTACTTCCCTTCTTATATCAATTTATATGCTGTTATTTAAATAGTGAGAGTCAGAATTAATCTTTCTTTGATCATAATATTTCATAACCTTTAAATATTTTAAATTAATTTTAATTAAATTACATGTTTTTTTTGTTTTTTTAATTTTAATTTTAAAATAATAATAATAATATACTCAAATAGTTTCATAAGTGGAGTATGGGGGGAAAGGATAGTGTAACACCATTATATTGGTGATAAACTTGTACTTTCGATATATGGAGAAGAGTGCCTACTTATCATAAGAACGATATGTTATAAGTGTTTAAATCACTAAATGCTTGTACGTGAAAGATTTGAAGTTGAGAAAAAATGAAAATCAAAAATCGCTTAAAGTTATCTCAAATTACTTTCACAAATTCTCTAGAAATTTGGTTCATATGCCTGAAGACTATGTCCCATAAAGAGTTAGGAGACCTACTATCTATCAAAATAAAGTTCTCTCTGAGTCCAGTTTCCACGCATTATATGGTTCATTTACGACTTCAAAATAGAGATATTGGCATTTTGAGAGGCGTACAGCGGTACGTGAAACCGAGACCCCATGGGCGGGAAAGATATAGATATATCTTGGAGATATTTTCATTCAAATAATTCCAAAAGATCGGGTCTTTTTCCTCCTCTATTCTCTAGGGTTCCAAGATTAATTGTAGGTGATTTCACCATCCAAACTCTCCCAAAATCAAGATAAAAGTCAAGGTTGTCATGAAGCGACTAACACACGTTTGTTCATTGATTTTAGCTTTGATTGCAAGTTCTTCGAAGGGGCAAATTTTTTAGAGGTTGTTTATGATGTGGTTTCTCTTTTATTGTAAAGTAAGGGTTCCTAACCCTCCCTCATATTAATTCAAAAGTTACACACTATATGTCAGCGGCGATGTTAAGAATTCTTTTCGTTTGTTGCATTTGTGATTTGTGAATATTGTATAATAATATTATGATTATTGTCTGGTATATAATTGAAGGATTGATTGAGAATAGCCGAACTATCGGATCGCTTACGAAAGTATGTTAAGGGTAAATCTTTATTGGCAAATTTTCTTTGTTGTATAGTTGAAATCGACTTTCTCTTCATCATATAAGGACCTTGGGGTTAGGTTTCATTTAGCATTTCATATTGTTGTTGGCGACATAATGATTAGTTTGGCATATGAACCATTTGATTGTAGCGCCTATAACTACATAGCTACTGCTTTGGCGTATCTTAACGCCTATGAGCTAAAGAATTAGAGTTGTAGTTTTTACCTTGAGTAAATGCATCATGGATAAGTTTTGGTGGTGAGTGCTAGGCGTTCCACCTATTTAATAGAGACCTTATACTTCGATACAACATACGATTATCGTGCAGAGTGAAGCAGAAAGCCACCTTACTTGTTGGTAAATTAGAAGATTGTTTGATACCTCCATTGGCTCATCTAATTGGTTGTTAGTATTTGGGGCAATATAGATGTCCATACATGTTGTCCTAGAAAGGCTATTGACAAGCGTACCTTATGCATGGAGTAATACTGCTTATAAGAGCTATAAAATGTCTAGAAGAACCATATCCTATAGAGCCATATTGAAGCCTACTCGCTCATGGACTTTCTTTATGCACATGTTGGCATTATTGATCCTCATTAGAACCTTTTGTGTTCGGGTGTGGTGAACCTAGAAGCTCGAAGCAGTGCGGATCCCACAAGGCTCAAGATACGAGATACAAAGAGTCAAGAGTGCTCAAGATACGATTGCCAAGCTTGCTTACGAGGCTACGAAGTGTTACATATGGAGATATACCAATTGAGAGTGTACTACACCTCAGACTTATTTCCCTCAAGTGATTATTGTTTGTTGTTTGTACACCGCCACGCTTATGGGAGTGGTCGAGGTTCTTGTTTGATTATTTCCTTTTAAGCCAAGATGTACCTATTTCCTTTCTTGTTTGTCTTGTCGGTATGCACCTCGAACATAGGCTATCTCAAGTCGACTCGGGAATCAGTCTCTGGCGTGGGTATCGAGTTATGCGCCAGAGGAGCGTGGCAAATAGGATGTATATGAATCTTACTTCTACCTTCATGAGAAGGATAAATTATTTTCGATGTACTCCAAATATAAAATAAATTTTATTTTAAAAATTATAAAAATTTATGTATCAAATTTATGATAAAAAATATTGATTTAACTTTAAAATTTGAAATAACATATAAATTGGAATAGAAAAAATAGTACAGAGTGTGTGTGTATATATATATATATATATAATAATAAATGTCGGTGAGTAAAGCCTTGCATCACTTTTTCTTTATGTTGGTGTGATTGCATGGAGAATTCCAGCCTAAACTTAGAAGCCTTTTTATTTTTGCTTCCAGAGCAAAACAGGGACAGCACCACCTGCAGTCCCCAAAAGCGATGATCGATTAAAAGACAATGCTAAATACTTTCAAATTCCCAAAATGTATACTACGAAACGATCATATTCCTGTTTCCCGCCCGCACCTTATACCAATTAGATACGAAAAAAAAATTTATTAGCTCATCAAAGATATGAGTGAGATAAAATGACGACGATCACCATCATTGATAGAGGTTCCCCTTTTGGGGCCCTACCTCCACCGTTGTGGGTCCACTTATTCTGCCTGCTTTTAAGTCATCTGTCCTCCATTATCCACCTTCCTAAAGCTAAAATAAAACTCTCCATACTGTTCAAAATAAAAATTTGTACATAACTATTTGAATTGCTCGCCTTTGTAGTGTTTGTTGCATATAATGCCCTTTACTCCACTCTCACCTTGTTGGTTTCTTCTCAGCTACTACTCTTCAACATGTCCCACAGTTCCTTCCCGCCTGTCTGGCAGCTCCGGTACCGGCTGTATTTTGTTTTCTCGGAGCTGTCTTATTCTTTTACTTTAGTTTGCCTGTGTATGGGTGGCGTCCGTGGCTAACCAGAAACCAAAGCGCCACCGGGTTACTCTATGGAGGGTCCAAAAAGTATGGCAGGGGTCGTCGGAGTTTGTGTCTGATATCACATGGGCCCTGTTCTCTATACCAAATATCTACCATTTATCCCATTATGGTACGGCCGGTGGACCAACGCCCGAAGCGTATTATCCGCGACTTCGTCAGCTCTTTCTCCGCCGTTGGTTCGCGGCGCTTCAGTTCGGCTGGTGGAAGACGGTCAGCTCTACACCGATCAGACCGGAGCCAACATCTCCTGTGTCCACCTCGGAGAGGAAAAAAACGACCGGTTTTACTCACACGGTAAATCCTTAACCCGGTTATCCGTACAATCGGTGATAAAATCCGCTGCGCGTTTGCGTGGCGGCGCGTACCCGCCCATTACCGTTAAACCCAGCGGCGTCTACCTATTGCTCACTTCTGATGATGTAGCACATTCCAGGATTTTGCCAAAACGTCTGTGGTTCCCTTTACCCTTTTCAAATCCCATCGTGGATACCTTTTCCATGCCTGGGTGATTGCTCTCAAGCTGTGCCCGGGTATTTGTGCATACCCGTTTCCATCTTAATTACATGCAGGGTTTCAAAGCCATGAAGTCGCCTAACAACGACATCGGGGTGGACAGGATGATAAATTGATAGCTCATGGTGCGGAGCTATCAGCAAACCATTGTTGAACGCTTGGTATGCGGGTCAGGACCCGAGTTTCCCAGTAGAGATAGCGGATCTTTGTGAAGGAATTTACGGCACCGGCGGCAGCGGGTCATGCACCGGGCAGATGTTGAACGGAGGAGACGGTGCTACATATAACATGAATGGACTGAAAGGTTTTGGTTCAGTGGTGTGGAATCTATTCCTGAATTATTGCAGTGGCCTAATGCACTTGATGAAGTAAATGTTTCGTTTACAAATTCAAAGCACTGTATAAGCTTATCTTTCTAGCATATTGCTCCTTTGATTTCTTTCTTATTTATCTTTGATTTTTGGTTTATTTCAGCTTGTTAGCGTATTAATTAAACTTTTCTTTGCTAAATAGTGTAATAAAAGTGATAAAATTTTGTATACAAAAGTACTTTCCTCATTTGTCTAAATTTCAATCGGTTTGTACTCTTTTGTAGGAACTCTCACACATACTTTACTGTACCAGCACATTTCCCATAGAGAATTCAAAAATTATGAGTTTTGGGAGAAGTTGGCAGTGTTTGTCTTGGAAAAATTAACAAAAACAGAGAGCAAAATGTGGTAAATGATACCGTCAGGACTTTTAAATTTGACATTCTTTTATTTATTTTTAAGAAACTTGAAGGAAAGATTATTATCCCTCAATGAAATAAACTTTATTAAAGACTGTTTGGTTCCTTTGTTATCTGGATTATTGTTCTAGAATTATAATTTTTAAATTATATATATGTGTGATTAATGATTAATTACATGAATTACAAAAATAAGTGAATATTTTATTTTGTTAAAGATATAATTTATTTTAGGAGAAATGTGCACAAACAACTATGTTATCTTTATTGAATACTTCTTAAATTACACAACCTTTTTGTTATTCTCAATTGTGTTTGTGTGCTATCAGGGTTGTAAGGAATAAACAAATGTTACTACTCTGTGCTCGCATTTTATTTTTAAAAATTTGTTCAATATATTAAAAATAAATTTTTCTTTATTAAGAATACGTATTCAATTTATTAAATTAAAAAGAATAATTATTATTTTTCAGGGAAATTTTAATAACTGATGTTACCGTCAATTTCCTTTACTTTATGATTTAAGATCAAAGATGTTTTTTTTTTAATTTTAAAGAGGCAAAATAAGATCCTAGTCTAGTAGGACAATGACTCTTTTTGGGTTGCCCAGGAACTATGATGATATTTCTTTTTCTCTACTTATTTGACCTTTAAAAGAGGTTTGAAGGTTAATCAATAATCTCGGCTTAATTTACACATAAATATTAATAATATTAATATTATGAATACATCCTATTGAATATTATTTTTATACATTTTATGAAAAGATTCATCGGTGTCTTTGGAATTGCTAATTGTTAAAAGGGTTTATGATAGGAGTTATTTGCCGATCGGGAGTCCTTTGAGCTAATAGTAGTCGAGTTACAAATTTGGACTCGAATTCAATAGATTTTAGTAAATAATGTACTATTTTAGAAAATCTATTAAGTGTATATAAATATTAAGTTAAGAACCATTATTGTTATTTAAAAATTATTATTCTAAAATTCCAAAACCTACAAAATTAAAATTCTAATTCAAGAAATAAACAACATATATATGTCATCCAAATTCACTACATAAGTCAATCCTTGGCTCAAATAGACGGAACAATTTGTGAAAGTACATCAAGTAGAGCGAAAAACAAATTCAAGCCTATCGTTTTATCTCACTGAAACTCTACCAATGCTAATTTTGGCAACAACTTAACTTATATACTACAAATGCTATCAAATCAAGGCGGTTTTGTGTACTTCCTTCGTTTCTTTTAGTTGATAAAATGAGATTTACATATTTATTAAAAAAAATATAATAAAAAATATAATTTAATTAATATAACTTTTTAATTTGATAGGTGCTTTTGGCTTCATAATATTACATACATATTTTAAAGTGACTTAAGTATTAAAAATGAAAAAATAAAAAAATTAAAAAAATTAAAAATATTTTTAAATTTTAAAATTAATAACTATTTTTAAAATAATTATTTTAATATGTAACCATTAAAAGAAACTAGTGAAATATAATTTACTCTCTTTATCCATTGATTGAGACACAGTGCTATCAAAGTTTGATCCATGTTTACCTTATTCCAATTGGTATTATATATATAAAATTATTATTGATTTTTAGTATATACATTTGCGTGTGTGCTTTATTTAATAATAAATATTAAGAAAAATAAATTTAGCTTTGAATTTTATTGTTAATTTCTCATTAGAAAATTTAATAATTAATATTTTAAGGAATCAAAAATTTTCTAGAAAGTTTTATTAATTGAGATGGAGAGTTTTGGATATATATAAGGCAACAAAGAAAAAAATGATGCAGAATATTGGGGTTCAGTTTAAGATCTCAAGAAAATGAAAATAGTGAAGGTTGATGGTAATTTTAAAATTATAATAATGCTCTAATGACACTTTGTTTGTGTAAGAATAATAAATAAGACTCCAATATATTTTAGATACGGGTAAGTATATAATGTAAGGAAACATTAAATAATGGGAATTTGGTTGATAATTTTGGTAGAAGTCATACAATTACAGATCCCACCTATTAACGTTGTCAAACACATGCTAGTTGTTGAAGTGATTATGAGGCATCAACTACAAAAAATTTTTTTGTGTCAAACGATGTGAGACATGAAAATCAATATATAATTAAATAATAATTTGAGAAAAATAATTGATCTCAATTTTGTCTATTATCAAATCTTTTAATAAAGGACAAAAAAATTTAATCAACACCTCGAGACCTTGGCCTTTTAATATGAGTTACAATAAATACTACAAAAACATGAATTTAGCTACGAACTTCATCGTTAATCCATCACAAACATGAATTTAACTACAAACTTCATCGTTGTCCATAGCAAAAGAAAATATTTAATAATCAATATTTTAAGAAATCAAAATTTTCTACAAAATTTTATTAACCGAGGAAATGACACGAGAATTTTAAATATACAAAACAAGCAAAAAGAAAAAATGATGCATAACTTTGAAGTAAGCTTGAAAGCGAAAGAAGAATGAATAGAGGAAATAAAGTGAAAGGTTGATGGCAATCTTAAAAGTTGTAATATTACAATATTGATTTAGCTTATTTATTTATTTGTTTATATCAAAATTAGAACTCAAATGTACCTTAGATACAGGTAAGTATATAATGTAGAACTCATAAAATAATAAAATTTAATCGATAATTTGGTAGGAGTGCGCAAGATATAGAACCTAACTATTAACATTGTCAAATATATGTTGCTTTTTTGAAATGATAAATAGATACAAATAAGTATATAATGTAGAGCTTATTAATTAAATAATGAAATTTGGCTGATAATTTTGACATAGGAGTCGTGCGAACCCTCCCATTAACACTATCAATATATATTGCTTGTTGAAATGGGCGTCCAACCTCCCTAATATTTTTTTGTAATCGATCGATATGAGACACTTGAAATATTATATACATAATTAAATAATAATTTGAGAAAAAATAATAAATTAAATGACAATTTTATCTGACCTTAGAATGTGAAGGAAATAAAAAATCCAATCAAACATATGCTGTGGTTGAAGATCATTATGATGATGTTTTGTAGGAGGCGAAACTTCTGTATTTTTTTGTGTCAAGCGGTGAGACACTTGAAATATTAACCATATAATTAAATAATAATTTGAGAAAAATAATAAATGTCAATTTTGTCTATTCTAGAGTCTTTTAACGAAGGACAAAAGGGTCAATCAACACTTTCAGGACGTTCATGCTTTTAATATGTAGCAAAAATACTACAAAAAAAAAACAACACAACACAACAATCTTCAATCCCAAATTCAAAATCTCATAAATTTATGAAATTAAAAATAAATATTATTAAAAAAATCAAATTTTTGTGCAAAGTTTTATTAGCCCCGAAAGACGCGAGTTTGAATATACAAGAAACCTTGAAGAAAAATGATGCAAAATTTTGAAGTAAGCTAGAAAGCGAAAGAAGAATGAATGGAGGAAATAAAGTGAAAGGTTGATGGCAATCCTAAATTGTAATATTACAATATTGATTTAGCTTATTTATTTATATAAAAAAAATAGAACTCTAATGTATTTTAGTACATAAGTATATAATGTAGAGCTCGTTAAATAATAAAATTTAATCGACAATTTTGGCAGTAGTCTTGTGAATACAGACCCTACCTATTAACATTATCAAACATATGTTACTCTTTGAAATGTTAATGTGTGTGTAAGTATATAATGTAGAGCTTATTAATTAAATAATGAAATTTGATTGATAATTTTGATGTAGGAGTCGTCCGAACCCGCCTTTTAACACTATCAAACTTATATTGCTCGTTGAAATGATTATATAGGCATCCAACTCCTAATATTTTTTTGTATCAGGTGATATGAGACACTTGAAATATTATACACATAATTAAATAATAATTTGAGG
>JACEIK010001536.1:232947-270699 GCA_018107945.1 Datura stramonium | reverse complement strand
TATCTTTTTCTCTTATTTTGCTAATTTTTTTCTCAAATTATATTATTCCTTTTTTTCACCTTAATCTAATTTCACTCTCAAATTTGATTCCATTTTTTCTTTTCTTTTTTTATTTTTTTAATTTTTATTTTATCTTTTTTTTTTGTTTTATTATAATCTAATTTTGTTTATTTTTTTGTCTTTTTTTTAATTCTACTTTTTTATTTTTATTTTTGATACGATTGAAGTATCCTCTAGTCCTCCATGAACACTCTTCAGTCCTCCGTGATACCATCACAGTATATTTATATACTGACATGGTATCACGGAGGACTACTCCAGTCTTTCAATGAAGCATTCTTTAGTACTCCATGATATTATCACAGTATATCTATATACAAACATGGTATCATGGAGGACTATTTCAGTCCTTCAATAAGGCACTCTTCAGTCCTCCATGATACCATCATAGTATATCTATATACTAGCATAGAATAATTAAGGACGGGTTTAGTCCTATAGGAAGAAAATCCTCAGTCCTTAGTGCTACAATCATAGTATGTCTATATATTGTCATGGTATCATTTAGGTCTGCTTTATTACTCAATGATACCATCACAATATATCCATATACTAGTGTGCTATCATTAAGGGGTGCTTCAGTCCTTCAGTAAGGCTCCTCAGTCCTCCATTATACCATTAGAATATATCTATATACTGTCATGGCATCATTGAGGTTTGCTTTAGTTCTTCAATAAGACACTCCCCAGCCCTCCATGATACCATCACAGTATATCTATATAATATTGTGGTATTATTGAGGTCTTTTTCAGTCCTTCAATGAGATACTCCTCAGTCCTCCATGATATCATCATAGTATATCTATATACTAGCAAGATATCATTAAGGTCTGCTTAATTCTTTCAGTGAGAAACTCCATGGTCTTTAATGATACTATCACAGTATATCTATATACTGTCATGGTATCATTGAGGTCTGTTTTAGTCCTCACTTATACTATCATAATATATCTATATGTTGTCATAATATTACTGAGGCTTGCTTCAATCCTTCAGTGAGACACTTTTCAGTCCTCTATGATACTATCATAATATACCTATATAATGTCATGGTATCATTCAAGTCTGCTTCAGTCCTTAATGATACTGTCATAATATATCTATATATTGTTATAGTATCATTGAGGTCTACTTTTCCTTCAGTGAAACACTCATTTGTCCTTCATGATACCATCATAGTATATCTATATAGTAGCATGATATCATTAAGATCTTCTACGGCCTTTTAGTGAGGAACTTTTCAGTCTTCAATGATACTATCACAATATATTTATATATTATCATGGTATCATTGAGGTTTGCTTCAATCCTTCAGTGAAACACTCCTCAGTCCTCTATGGTACCATCACAACATATTTATATACCGATATGGTATCATTCAGGTTTTCTTCAGTCCTTCATGATTCGATCACAGTATATCACAAAGATATCTATAGGCCACCGGTGATCCGTGGTATCATTGAGGCCCTATCTAGCTTTTTTCAATGAGACACTCCTCATCCCTCCATGATACTATCACAATATACCTATATAATATTGTGGTATCAATGAGGTCTTTTCAAATTCTTCGACGAGACACTCCACAAACTCCCTCCATGATACCTCATATTATATCTGTATACTAGCATGATATCATTAAGGTCTGCCTAGCTTTCAAGAGAAATCCGTAGTCTTTAATGATACCATCACAATATATCTATGTACTATCATGTTATCATTGAGATTTGTTCCAATCCTCACTTATACTTTCATAATATATTTACATGTTGTCATGGTATCATTAAGTTTTGCTTTAGTCCTTCAAAGAGACACTCTTTTAGTCCTCTATGATACCATCACCGTGATATTTATACAATTAGCATGGTATCATTGAGGTTTGTTTACTATTCAAAGGAGACTCCTCACCCTCCATGATATTATCACAATATATACCGATGTTTGCTTCAATGAGACACTTTAGTCCTTGCCGATACTCATATTATATAAATTCTATACCGAGGGTATCAAAAAAATGGATAAAAGAATTGAAAAAAAAAAAAAAAAAAACAAAAATCTTGTTTTTTTTAAAAAATATTAAAAAGGAGCCACCGGAGAAATAAAAAAGACAACAAAAAAGTCATAATCTAAACATTTAAATTTATATTTTATTCGTCTAAAAATTTTTTTATTATTTTTGTTTTAAAAAAATAAAAATATACAATTAATTTATTTTAAACAAAAATAAAAAGTTAAAACAAAAAATTTAAGAGAAAAAATAAAAAATTATCAATTTTTTAATTTTATAATTAAGTTAAAAAATAAATAATAAATAATAAAAATTAGCAATTGACGCCTATAATAAAATATAAAATGAGACAAAAGAATAAAATAGTAAAAGAGCTAAGTAATAAATGAAAGGATTAAAACGGACAAAGAATAAAAATAATAAATAAAAAGAAGACAAATAAGTAATAAAATGAAATGACCAAAACAAGAAGAAAGAGGATAAAAAGAAAAAAATAACTAATAATGAAAGGACAAAAAAAGAGAAAGAAGAGATCATCAGCGTGAAAAAGGGGGCATCCGGGTAATTATTTTGAGGAGCCAGGGTATTTTGGACATTAGTATGGAAGGGGGCATTTTTTATAATTAGTTTAGGTTTATGGTCTATTTTGTGTATTTTTTTAAAAAAATTTTTTTATTAAAATTTCAATTTTAGAGAAATGGTTAATATAAAATAAATGATTGAGCCTACTGCCCATTTTAAAAAAGGTTTGACAGTTTTTTAATTATTTTGGCCTAATGCTGAATTTAATTATTTGAACCTTTAAAAAATATTTGATTACTCTTTTATCACTAGTTAATTGTCTAACGTAGTGATTAATAATAAAATGCATTTTCGGATTTTGAGAAAAAGGGGATTCATTTAGTATTTCTTTGAAAAATTCAAGTTACATACTATTTGATTTTAAAAAAATTAAATATCAAAAGGGGAGAGGATAGACTACCCACTAATAATTTCATAAATTCATACATAGAAACACAAAACACATATAAAGTTAGTAAATAACATCAACAACTATATATATAAAAGAAGTTGCAAGGAAGAAAGCGCTAAGAATTGTTGGCTTGAGAGGCCAAATCCTAATACTTGACTTCAAGAGATGCGGATCCTAATAGTTTCTTGCCCATGTGCGCCAAAGCAGATTGAGTTTCAAAGAGAACTCAACCCGATTGATATGAAAAGGAAAAGAAAGGAGAGAAAATGAATTAGAAAATTAAGTCAACAAGTCCCACAAATATATAAAGAAGGGAGCAAGAAGAAAATATATGCTTATTATATCAATTACAATTAAGTCAAGATAGTGTACGCACTCTAAAACAAATTTAAAACTCAAGCCCCAAACAAATAAACTAGTCCCTTTAAGCATGTCGCAATTTATTTCACAATAAGATAGTGATTAGGAACTACACTAACTCAAACACACATTTAAAGCATACTTATTGAATACCAATACTTTATGCACAAAATGAAGCAAAATATTCATTTTTTCCAAGTCATTTAGGTCTTCCTTCTCTATATTCCTTTATCATATTTCAAGGGCATTATTTTATCATATAAGAACAACTCAACATTTGAATAACCAACTAGAAAACAAAGTCAAATCGAATGGCTCGCAAATAGTTCTAAGTGTTGCGAATCAACATGCACACTAGTATCCCTTTATTTCTAGTAATAGGCTACTATTTAGATCATTAGTCCATATAGCAAACCCAAAAGTAGGAACAAAATATGCTTTCTACCAAGTTAGTAATCATGCAAGAATCAAACCAATTTGAGAGGGGCATTTCACTCGGATAATTTGAGATGATAATATGTGATCATATATATTGGTTCTAAATATAAAAAAAACTTGGATTCAAATCAACCCACAATAATTCTTGCACTCAATGCATCAATCCAGGCATAACGGCGATTTTGTTCACTTAACTACAAGGAAAACTAGGCTTACTTACAAGATTCGTTACTCTTATTATCCACTACTTAAATTATATGCTAAAACCATGGGTCAATAATTGCCAAAGCAACATTTAGATAGTCTCAAAACACCTTTTTAACCAAATCTTTAAATAAGAATGAAAAACAACCTTCAAAGTTGTTCCACATACTTCAGCCTCGCTACTCTGAATACTTACTATGTTTTAGCTAAGTTCTTGCTTAAGAATGACAAAAGATTAAGCATGCTTAGTCATCTAAAGATAGAAACAAATACTACAATCATTCACCGAAGGACATTTGATTCACATAACACATGAAAATTACTAAATTTTAACAGGTTAACACCAAGTAAAGATCAAATCTAGATTGAGTTAAACCCAAATTTTCATATTGCTACTGACATATATATACACTTAAACCAACATTATGATGATCTCAAAACAAATAGTTATTCATATTTCAAAGCTCAGATTTTACATTACTTCATTCCATCACCAAAATATATACCAACACATAACTAGCAAGATAGCAATCAAACAATCATAAATCATTCCACGGCATCTTTGTTCAACCCAACAACTAATTTAGCTATAAATCAGAAAAGAAAAAACATATATATACTACAACATCGAAGGGCTGAAACATAACTACTAAAAGAGAGGTGGAATATTACCAGACATGGTGAAGCAACTGAGGCCGAAATTTATGGAGTCTTAAGGCTTTTCCAACTTCAAGTGCGAGCAGAAAAAGAAAAAAAGAAAATGAGAGGATGAGTAAGTCTATCGAAATAAGAGCACGAAATAGTAAAAAAAGATATTAGTGTGCTTGTGGTTGTTGCTATGTTTGCCAGATGATTTTTTCTTCTTTTTTCCCAATATTTTGGCTGAATTTCTTAGCCTGTCTGTCTGAGTGTTCGAGGAGTGTGTCTCCTCTTCCTTTCTTCAATGTCTTCTCCTTTTATAGGAGAAGATTGAAGTTTCAAAAATAGATAAATTTGGGAATTTAAATTTGAATTCTGATGGCACAATCGCTTGAGAAAAGAGAGAAGAAATCAGAAATCTTTTTTGACAAAAGACCATGGGCATACCACGGGACTTGGAGTAGCTTATTCACGCTAAAGAGAGACATGGCAATGAGAATTTCGGGTCTTTGGGGTTGAAGTGACAGGGATCGGAGGGGGAGGGGGTGTTATTGGTTTGGCAGGGCTGGACAGTGTGAGGAAGATCTAGCGGGTTCTGTGAGAGAAGGAGGTCGGTGGAGAGGAAATCTAAGTGGCAGAAGGCTGGTATCGCGGTAGTTGCGGTGGTGAGGAAGGTCTATGGGTGTGTTGCGGTGGAAGGGAAAAAGAGATTTTACAGGTTGAGTTATTTTGGTATGTGGGTTATTGGGTTGCTTATTAATTTAGACTGTCTGATTTAATAATCGGACGTTAGTAATAACAAAAGATAAATAAATAAAGCTAAATTTATATATATAATATGATTAATATATAATATTGGGTAAAGTGGAAAGAAAAATAAATAAATAAAGGCCGTAAGATCAAAAAATAGACGAATGAGATCAAAGAGAAGAAGCACAATTCATGTGGTGCCTATGTGTGGCACGATGGATTGGCTAAAATTAGATGGCATGAATTGAGAGAGAAAATTTATAGATTTTGTCTCAATTTATGGATAAAATTGTAATTTAAACAAAATCAAATTCATTTCTTTGTAGTCACTTTCTTAATAAAAATGATTAATTTAAAAAATAAAATCAATTAAATTATGAAAATCATCGCATTCTCGAAATATATATAAAAAATCAAGATGCATTATTAATCGAATAATTTAATTAAGCTTCCGAACTTAAATAAAAAATAAAATGTTTATTTATGAAAATGGGTCAATTTAGCATTAAAATTATAATCCACTTAAAATTGATAATTTTTTATTTTTTTAGTTTTGATTTAATAAATATTTTTTATTTTTTACCAATTTCTGCAGATTTCAGATTTTAACAAATTTAAAATTAATTAAAAATTTTTTATTTTTTTTATCCATATTTTGCCTTGATCGACTTCATTTAAAATTTTAGAAGCTTTAAAACTTAATTAATCAAATCAAAGTGAGAGCTAAAATTAGGTGTCGCATATGGCTCATTTAAACCATGACATTTTTGTGAAAATTCTCATATTCAAAGTTTCCTCAAGCATACAAAAGTTCATAAGAAACTGTTCAATAAAGTCAAATCTTTATACGTATTGAAACAATCAGTGCGTATATGGTACAATCATCTTCGCAAATATTTGCTTAAGGAAGGGTACAAAAATGACCCTATTTGTCCTTATTTTCTATGAGAAGGTCTGGATCTAAATTTGTTATAATAGTTGTATATGTTGATGACTTGAACATCATGTACACTCCTAATCAGCTTTCAAAAGTTGTTGAGTGTTTGAAGAAATAATTTGAAATGAAAGATCCTGGTAAGACAAAATTTTGTCTTGACCTACAAATTGAGCATTTAACAAATGGAGTATTTGTTCATCAATCAACATACACTGAAAAAAATTTAAAACGATTTTATATGGATAAATCACATCCATTGAGTAGCCGATGGTTGTGAGATCACTTGACATAAATAAAGATCCGTTTCTTTAATTTCAAGAAATGATGATGAACTTCTTGGTGATGAAACTATATCTAGTGCAATTTAATATATCTGGCCAATTATACCCGATCAAATATTTATTTTGCAGTAAGTTTATTGGTAAGATTTAGCTCTTCTCCAAAAAGAAGACATTGAAATGGTGTTAAACATATATTCAGATATCTTCGAGGAACCATTGACATGAAATTATTTTATTCTAACGAATCCAGCCAAGAATGACTGTTGCGTATGCGGTGATATTTGTCCGATCCACATAAAGCTCGATCTAGATGGGCTATTTGTTTACATATGCAGGCACAACTATATGTTGATTTCATGAAGCAAACAATAGCCTACTTCTTCAAGTCATGCGTAAATAATAGCCATATGTTTGGTTGAGGTTAATGACTCAACATATTCGTAAAATGTGTGGCTTTTTTTTGAAAAAGATATTCCAACTACATTATATGAAGATAGTATTGCATGTATAGTTCAATTGAAGGAAGGATACATTAAAGGAGACTAAAAGAAACATTTCACCAAAATTCCCTTACATGATCTTGAGAAGAAAAGGAAATAGATGTTTAACAAATTCGCTTAGTTGACAATTTGGCGGATCTCGTCACTCAAAGCATTACCAACCTCAACATTTGAAAAGCTTATTTACAAGATTGGGATGCGCCGTCTTCAGATATTATATGAGTTTTACATCGTGGGAGTAAAAGTACACCGTACTTATTTTTCCTTGGCCTAGATTTTGAGTTCCAATGGATTTTCCTGGAAAGATTTTTAATGAGGTAAAGAAATAATGCGTACTACAAGATATGTGTACTCTTTTCCTTCACTAGGATTTTTTCCTACGTAGTTTTTTCCTAGTAAGATTTTAACGAGGCATATATTTATCAATGAACATCCAAGAGGAAGTGTTGTAAATATTATTAGTTAATTTTTTGATGTCCATAATCTTTAGGTATAACTCCCACCATTATGAGTAGTAATACCCACACCTCCACTACCTTCTCATTGATCTTTCCACACCCCTTGATCTCCCCACATTCTCAAGGAGTGATATCAAGCTATGAAACCTTGGTGTTCCTCAATGTAATCCTGCATAAATAGTCTTGAGGATGATAATATATACACTTGAAAAATAAAGATCTTATATTGTTCTATCATATTTTATATTATTTCTCATTCTTTATATTGTTTCTTTATATTATTGTTTTGAGCTTTATTTTACAACAAATACCATATTACACCCAAAATCTAACTCACATCTCTACCAAATCGAATCAAACTCTAAAAGCAAAAATAAAAACTTGCAAACTAAAATAAAGCTTATATTATGAACAAAGACAAAAATGAAATTACAAACGGTAAAAATTGAAATCAAAGAAACACACAAAACAAGAACGCCAAAAAACATAATATTATAACCGACTGTGGAAAATAAAAAAAGATAATAAAATTAATAGATATACTCTAGAAGAATAAGGAAAATATAAGCTGAGGAGGTAGTAGATAATGACAAATATACTTATAGAAGTGTGTATTAGGGAAAGAAATAGAGGGGCGACTAGCGAGATAGGCGTAAAGAAAAAGAGAGAGAGAGCGAGAGGGAAAGAGACGAGAGAGTTTTTCCTAAAATTATTGATATAAATTATAATTATGCAAACTATAGCTAATAATAATAATTATATTTCAAATGGATGTTATTTAAGAAAATTTCCCTATATAAAATTGACATGTTTTTAATCAAATATTTTATTTAACAAATTATGCTAAAAGAAATGACATTCAATAATCATCTCCTTATATCTCTCCTTTCTTCTCTCTTTTATTCTAATCATATATGTCTCTTCATTTTTCTCTTTCATTCTAACCGAATTATCTCCTATTTTTTCTCTTGCATTTTGTCTCCTTAAATCTCTCCTCTATTTTTTCCCCTATTGTATTCTATCTCCTCAAATCTCTAAAATTAAAGTCATTATCCTATCTAAATATATCTCATTTTTTATACTGCTTTCATTGATTGAATATGATAAAGAATATCAATTTCAACTCAAAATTTGTGATACACACTGCATGTACACTAGCATAGTGTATTTCAAATAAATGTATGTTATACGCATCGATATACATTAATATGTATACACATTATTTCTTATATAAAGTAAATCAGTATGTATACTAATAACATGTATACATATTATTTTATCTATACAATATATCAAAATATATATCAATGATATGTATATATATATATGTATATATATATTATTCTAAATGTACATATACCGATAATATGTACACAATTATCAATATACATTTTGGTATATACACTAGCATAGTAATGTATTTCAAATAAATAGGTATTATACATATTGGTACACATTAATATATATACACATTATTCCATTTATGAAATATACCAATATACATATATATATATATATACACACATATATATATATATATATATACACACACATCACACACATATATATATATATATATATGTATATTGATAATATTATACATATAGACTCTAAATGTATATTTATAACATGTATACATATTATTTAAGCTAATCCATACTAATAATTAACTCATATTCTTCAATCATTTTTATTTGTAAGATACAAAAAGAAAATGTCGTTTTATTTTAAATTTTATAAAAATTGAATTTGTAAACATAGTTTTTCGCCGCATAGATAATTTGAAGAAATTGAATATTTATGAAAAATTTCTAAAATAGATGAATTTTGAATGGAATGAGAAAAGAGAAAATGGAGGAGAGATTTAAGGAAATAGATTAAAGAGAGAGAGAGAGAGAAACTTTGAAAAAAATCGGGCTAGAGGGGAGAGAGAGATGTAAAGAGAGATTAAAATATTTTTAAAATAGAGAAAAAATTTGAAATTTATGAAATATTTATGGGCTATATATTTTGGCAAAAAATTAAATTGGCTATTTGATGTCAACTTCTAAATATTGGGCCATAACATACCAAATAGGACAAACTTGGATACACTATGCTAATTTTTCTTCAAGTTTAAATTAAAATTAGGTTAATCTAAAAAGAACGTAGAAAATATGAGCTCAATTTAATTATAATGTTACCCCAAGTAATATACAACGTATTTTTTCCAAATAGAAATATATATTAAAATTTTTAATTATTAATTTTATATTTATGATTTTTTTAATATATTATTATATTTTCATAAATATATTACATTATGGATGTTCATTACATAAGCTTCAGGAATTCAAATGTTCTCGCAATCGGGATGTTCTTACAATTAGATAAACGCAAATCAAATAAGCTTTGTAATTGATAGGTCATAAGTGAAATTTCTTCTTCTACAAATATAAAGTCAATTTAGTATTTGTACATCAGTTTTAAAAGAAATAAAATCTTCCCCCCCCCCAAATTTCTTTAGTTGTATCCTTGTTGTCTTGGCATTTCAATATTATTTCATAACACGTTATCAAGCATGAAGCTCCTTACCTTAAACTCTCATCTTGAAAATATTTAGAATGAAATTCTTGCGGTAATATGAGTACAAGATAAGTATTTTACTTAATAATCTATCATCGTGTCAAAATTAAATATGTAATGGTATTTGAATCATTATCAAAACTTGAGCATATCATTCGTCACTTCACTAAAAATAAACGATACAAAATTTCATTAACATGCTGCTAGTATTGCTCTAGAGAAGTTTACATAAGTGGTGCCTTAACAATAGGCCAATTAACTCTCTCGATACTTTGATTGGATCAATTTCTTTCTTTATTATTTTAGTACTTTATATGGTGTAAATACATGTATATCATATCTCGTATTTTATATTAAAGAAGTGCTTAGGATTTTACAACATTTCATAGCTTTTAAAAGTATCAATTGCTTTAAAGTTTAGTATACTCTGAAGTTTGCATTTAAAAATATAAAGAGAAATTTCCTACATTACGCCATACCGAATTTCTATATTACGTCATACTTTGATTAGCTCCCGAAGTAACAATATCTTAAATGAGATTTTAAGTTATCATAATTTGATATGTTTAAGGCACGTTCGTATGATTATACTTCATTCCTAAAGAATAAGAACTTTTGATAAATGTTACAACCAGCTACAACCCAAAATTTGAATATGGGGGTGAATTAATGGCCTAACATAGTCATGCCGCTTACTAGGTACAAAATTTGGCATACAAATTTTTAAAACTTAAAATTTTTAAATTATGAGCAAAGTATAAACTTCAAAATGATCTATGTCATTAAGTTAGTACTAATATAACAAAAGTAGATAATCCATTCATACTAGACATCGATGCGCTTATATTCTCGAAATGGTCAATGAGAGTACTGTTGCTTTATATTTACAAATATGTCCTTCTCGATGTAACAAACTAAACAATCATTTAAAAAATACCATCACCAATACTACTACGCAATTCATTCTGATATACTTCATGGATGAGAATTCTCTTTCTACTATTGTGGTAGCAACAAGTAAAATCAATGTCAACTTCACAAGTAAGTACACAAGAGAATAAGCTCCACAAGATTTACATTAACCAACGCTTCTTCCAAATCACCAATTCCTTTTTCAAATCGTGAGAATGTAGGATCACCACGCCGCATGTGTATTATGAAAGTATCAAGTTGCAATTGAGATCCCGAAACTTTGATTCACCAAACTCATCTGGATAATGCTTGGCCAATGTCATTATTCTTTCCTTATCAAAATTAGCAAAAGCATTAGCGGGTTTCAAGCTTGCCATACCAAGAAGTAAGTTATCACTAACAACATCAAAACGATTGTTAAGCTCTTGAAGTTGCAAGTCAATTATAGCATAAAAGAGCTCAACTCGTAAGTGATGTGAATAAGTAAACACCCATAAGATTTATGCTTGGACTTTTCAGGAATATAAAATTCATGCATCTTAGGTACCGAAATATCATGTTTATCACAAAATGAAGAAACTTCAAAGATTCTCATCCATCATCTCTCAATAATTGTACCCTTTCCTTAGTAATGTCAAGAAATACCATGGTATTGACAATATCTTGTTCTTTCCTTTGTAATGATGCACTCAACTCATTTGACATGATCAATATTTTCAACATCAAGTGAAGCAAGAACACAAATTTAAATTCATTGACTACACTCAAAAAGCTCCCGCTGCAATCTATCATTGGGGTTAGAACCTCCAATGCTTAATCGAATCAAGCACATGAGCAATAGATGAAAATAAAACAACAAAGTTATCCAATGTTATAAAATGAGATCCCCCAACGAGTGTCACCCGATTTGAAACCCTCAAGCTTTTGATTTAAACCTTTTCCACTTTGAACTTCACCGCTTCTAGTAGTTGTTTCAATATTTCTGCTTGATGGTCCCGAAGTTGATCTCTACGCTTAAATGATGATCCTACAACATTCAACACATTAGAAATAATAGCAAAGAAATTTTTCACAAGCAAATGTGTTTTGGAAACAGCTACAAGAGTCAATTGTAATTGGTGAGCAAAGCAATGAGTGCAATATGCCGACAGAGTTTCCTGCAAAATCAAAGCTTTAAGACCATTCATCTCTCCTGCATGTTACTAGCCTCATCATAGTCCCGTCCACGATTTTTTGATGTACTTAAAGAGTGTCTCAAAAGCAAAGAGCATATTGTTTCCTTTAATGATTTTGCCGATGTATCACCAACACGAACAATAGCAATAACTCGCTCATTAACTTTGGCTCTTTTTGTTAACATACCGCAAAACAAGTGACATTTGTTCTTGTGTGATATGTCTTTGATTCACCAACTAATATCCCAAAACACCTTCCATCCAAATCATCAATTATAACTTTCACGGCTTTTTGTGCAAGAGCATTCACAATCTCCTTTTGAATTTTTGGAGAAGTCATCATAACATTTTTTGGAGCATGCTTTAATATAACACTATCCACATCCTCAAGCATTTTTCAAGCCATTCCAAAAGTCCAAAGGCCTTTATTTTTTGAAGATTCACTTTCATCCTGACCTTGAAAAGATAATCTGAACTCCAAGAGGAACCTTGCCACATTAGTTTAAGCATCTAGATGAATTCGATGCTCACTTCTTAGTTTCTCGTATCGTTTATCAAAAACAACTTGAATTGATTGAGATTGATTTGCCAAATCTAGCATCTTGTTGAAACACCTATTGTGGACGCTATTGACTTCCCCAACATGTAAAGTGAATCGTTCCAAACTTCGTTTCTGCCTTAAAGCCGATTTTGTGAAAAAATCACGTGTGCTTCCTTACATAGTCATTTTTTAATAAATAGCAACATAAGCGAAATACGCATCTTCTTCACACTGTACTCCAGCCACCTAGAATATGAACCCTTAAACCATGTCAAATTAAATCGACGATTTTTTATTTTCAAATTTAATTTGAGGAAATTCAAGAACAATCGGTTGACAAAGCCCTTGTTGAATATAGTGTCTTCACTTTTATCCCGTATTCTAGGGCTATACTTATCAATAGGTATTCTTCTCCACCTGGCCATATTTAAGTGTCTTCAAATCAAGCTCATCTATAAGACGAAGAGAATTGTCTCTAAAACTAGAACTTGGTTGAGAAGAATTAGATTTTTTCAAAAATCTATCCATTTCAATTCATAAGAATCAACAAAAAATTCCTACAAAACAAAGATTCCATCGAGAATATAACATAAGTAAACATAATATTTTTAATAGGGATTGACACTCACTCTTTTCATAGCACAACATAAATAATATGTAATGGAGAAATCACATATCTCGTAAAAAAATCAAAATAAAAAACATGACTATTTCATTAGGAGAATCACACCCTCCTTCATAGCACAATAAAATTAATATGTAATGGAGGAATCACAACCTCTCATAAAAATATAAGTAAACATAAAATTTTCAATAGGGGAATTACACCTCCTTTTAACACAATGAAAATAATATGTGATTTGCAAGGTTAACTTCTATTCTCGCTTTAGCTTTGCAACCTCTAAGTGGTCATTGTTGCCTTTGTCCATAGATAAAAGATTACCAATTTGTTGCATAATTTGATTCACTGCCTTCCAATGATAGCAATTCCATGATAACATAGGCATGACCACTCAAATTGGGGATACGGGAGTTTCTTCCCAGGGACAAAATTAGAGTCCATTTAAGGAATTAAAAATCTCAAATGCGTGTTCCCTATATCTATGAACCGCTTGAAATAAATAAAGATTATAATCATACAGATTTTCAACATCAATGTAGATATATTTCGAGTCCATGATACGGGTAATCCCAACACCACTTCTAAAAGAAATTTGAGTGAGAAACTATTTTGATTTTTGGGATGACATCTATTTTAGGCATAGCATAAGAAATTTACCCGTGATTGTTGGGTGCCTGGGCAGACTGTGGATCTCGCCGGAGCCGACGCGGACGACGCTAACGTCTCTGTGAACTTTGAAGCCGTTTGTTCACTTCAGACGGTCTGTTCACTTATTTGGTTGGAGCTTGGTATGTTCACTTGTTTTCTTTTATTCATTATTATAGTTGGTAGGGCTTTAAATTTTTAATCAAGTAAAAAAAAGTAGGGCCAGATGAGGTGGATAAAATCATAAAATAAAATTTTAAAGTAAATGTTTTATTTTCTGCTGCAGAAGCCTAAGCGTGAGGGTGGTAAATATAAAAAAAAAAATTTCAAAACCTATATCATGACTTACCTTGGAAGAGGCAGAATAATTGAGAAGAAGAATTTTGAATATTTTACATTTTATTTTTGAAGTGGTAAATTTGTAATTTATTCCTGAGGTAGTAAGATTTACTATCTACCAAAAACTTCCTACTTTGCAAGCATGATAACAAGCATAGACTCATGGCAAGGAGTCAATGAATAATCAAGCACTCCCAACAAAATAAATATTCCTATTTACTCCTGAAATGGTAAGACTTTGCAATAGTAAATCTTGCACTTACTCCTAAAGCAAGAAACTTGCAATCTACTCCCAAGTTATAAAAGTTTGAAATACGTTTAGGAACTCACATTTAATGCTTTTTTCATGATACCAATAATGTCTAATTTGTTTAATGACACTTAAGTATCTAAGTAATATTTGATAATATAAATTAGTGATCAAGGTCTCCTTAAGTGCTCTAATTATTTATCTACAAGAATTATAACACTGCAGTGTCCGAACAATATCTTATCGTAAAAATATATTAAAGTCTCTCGAAGAGCTTATATATGATAAACGTTCATGCTAGATTATAATATATGAAGTTGTTACATAATCAAAACACAAATTGTGGTAAACCCGAAGTTTAACAACAATAAAAATGGTTATCATATTGAGATTTCCAAATGATTGGAAGATTAAATATCTCCAAATTACTACGGTAAGAAATATACGAAAATGTTACCCAATTTGTACTACAAACATAAGCATGATGAAACTACATGCTACAATAAACCGTAAGTTCATTAATGTGAAATTCACAACATACAAAACCCGAAGTTTTACTAGTACGTATAATTTTATCAGCTGACATGACCGCTTTGGTCATTCGTAAGATATTGAAGAACTAGAAGATTCTTCAAGAAGTCATTTGTGTTGCTTGTTCTCATAATAAGTTGGATACTCCAATGTTGGGACCGGAATCCCCAAATTCCAAAAAGTATAAAAGGTGAATATGAGTTCATTCCGGCAATGTGATATCTTAAATAGATGCATCTATAAGATGGTCACATTGTATGCGCATAACTTGTAGTTTGATATTCATAAAGTTGTTTGCTCAATATTAATTGAGTTAAAAGCATAATTTTCAGATTGTGTAATCAAGATAATACATCTTGACAATACTGATTTATATTTAAACTACTTTGGCATTTTATGCCTCCAATAAATAGTTGAATCATTGCTTATGAGAACGTGTAGTGGTTGGTTCATGATATGATACATTATATACAACAACACTATGTCGGGACACACAAATTATGATTAACTTCTTCATCCGCTCAATTATATTGGTTCGCAGGTCGAACCATATATTTTCATCTAATAACTTTGACGCGCTGAGATACGATTAATGAATTTATCACGATGCACACAAATGAATTCTCCAATGAAGATCGTGTGATATGTTAGTTTTTCTAACATAAAGAAGAGAATAAGTTAGCTAAGAAATATATCGTGAATTATCATTAATATGATCTTCATTCAAAATAATTCAAAAGTCAAATGCCTGAAGCATTTGCTGACCAAAATTAGTTTCATATTTCAATTGCAATGTTCATTAATTGTCCCTCTCCAGGACAAAGTCGCATGCAAGCAGCGCCATTTCCAAAACCAATAATCCTAAAAAAGAAGTAAAAAGAGGAGTAATATATATATATGTAATTCACACGAGATAGACATGCAAAGACACGTCCAAAACCTCACAAATTTGCTCCAAAAGAATTCCTTTCACACAAGTGTTTGACACTTTCTTCTTTAATATTTTTCTCAAGCAACTCTCTTCTTCAAGATTTTCTTACAACATTTGAGGTGTATTGGTGTGAAGGAATTTTTTTTTTTTTTTTTTTTTTTTTTTTTTTTTTTTCATATTTGATTGATTAAAAAATTTTTAAAACATTTTCTATAAGAAAAACAAGTTTTAAAAATTAGAAAATAACACTCAAATGAAAGTAGGAAAACACAAATATCATAAATGACACCTCCACATTAATTGGTTCTGCTTCCAACCCACCCTCCCACAAACGCCACCCCCACTTCGCTACGGCTCCACCTTCATCCTCACCCCAATAATGTGTCTAAACAACAAACAAGTGTTTTGAGATTAAAATAAAAATAAAAAACCTTTGCATACTTATCAAAGATTTTTTTTTAAAAAGTAAAAATCAGCTGTTTTCCTCGAAAACATTATCTTTTGAAAAAATTTAATACATAGCAAACAAACCCTTGAGGTAGAATTTGATACGCTCCACCATTTACCTAATCCATAGATTTTAACTTCTATATCGTACTATATCTCTATATTATCTAAACAAAAGAAGGAAAAAAGTGGAAACTCATAAGAGAATTATATGTATTAGTAAATCGGGTAAATATTGTACAATACATCATGCCACAGTACATATGAATGACCTCATTTGATTGCTCACTATACTGGACAAAAAGAATTTTACAAATGAGTTAACAAATTGAGCAAACAAGAAAAAACTGTTATGGCTCAACCCTAGTAATTGAAAGGGAAAACAATCCCCAAAAAGAAAAAATCAACCTTTGCACAGTTATACTTTCTTTTTCTGCAGTCTCCCTTTCAATTGTCGAATTTTCGCATCTACTCTGGCTGTGAAACCAATATTGGTCTTCTGCCTTGCTTTAGATCCCTCTCTCTTCCACATATGATGATCTTCCACGTCTTTCCTATAGTATTTAATTTCTTGGATGATGTGATGATCCATTGGGCTAAACGATCGTTGAAATGATATGTGCGCCAAGTATGGCAGAGTGCAAACCAAAGTTACTACAAGAGTGGTACACCAGTAGATTGGAGCAGGAGCTAGAGCTTCCTCCAGTATTCGGAAGGCGTACCTAGAATAGATTGGTGCTAACCTGCCATATAACAAGAGAACTACGTACCAAAGCACTATGCTTCCCCAAATAAGAATATGTTGTATCCATGTGAAATGGCTCATTGTAAGTGCAATCTGGCAGTTGACTGCCCATATGACACAGGTAAACATTGATGTACCCAGAGCAGTCAAGTCAGCCGTCTGACCTCCAGCACGGAAGGCTTGGTTGTAAAAGATGATAATGTTGACGAAGAAAATAATGAGGGACGTGTAGATACCATTGCCAAGCCACCCAAGTATTCTATACCAGTCAAAGAACAAGTTTTTGGGCCCTTGTTGGTATAATGCTGGAAACTGCAGAACAATTTAGCAGCCATGACACCTTTAGGTAACTATTCTCTGAGGAACAAGGACTGGAGATGACTGTGTGAGTCAATTTGCAGAAAACTAGAGAAGAAGATATTAACCAGAGGGCTCCACTCAAACAAACATCAGAAGGCACATCCTGCTCAAATACTCCAAGTGCAATTACAGGCAATGACGTAAGAATAACGTTGAACAGCATCATATATGAGTCATCATAGACAGACTGCCCCGGTGCCAGCAAAAGACTCGAAGTAAAAGAGAGTGAGTCAAAACAGATGTTTTTGTAGAAGAAATAGCATATCTGAATGCACATGATTACGGTGCAAGTCAGCAAAATATATAAGCAGGATATCCAGCTAGAATCACAAAAATAATTACATTTGAATCTGCTTTAGGGCAATCGATGTCACCAGCCACATATATTTCATCATCTATCTATAAAATGAAACAGATGTACGATCATTACCATCTGAGCTATTCGTTTGTAGCACCAATGCCCATGTACGACAAGAAGTCTCTCCAGGTACCGGAACTGAGCAATAGAAAAGTCACTCGCCATCACAGCCTGCAAGAAGCTGATTATTATATAAAGCCCAATTACAGTATTAAAGAGGACCTGAAACAATATATGCTTGCCAAGAGGGAATTTAGCTTGCTTTATTCCTAGATAATCAAAGTTGATATTACAAATACATATCATATATTATACTTTGCAAGTCGAAGTTTGAAAAGTGGACTGGAATTACGTATAGAAATCTAGAATTCTTATATACTTGTTCAAGCATCCATTTTTAAACTCTAAATATCAATAACCTACTTAGGCCAATAATTTTTTTATCTCCCAAATTACACAAGATTCTCCAACCAGATGCTATGTTTTAGTAGATAAACCCGGTTTATGATATCTTAGGTTATTCCTGTAGGAGTAAATATTTTGCCCCTTCTGGGGTATAAGTGCGGATCATTCTGGTAGAAGATCCTAACCAGTAAAGGTTTTGGAGGCAGTTCAATATACAAGGAATTTTTCGGAATCATTGCTGCTTAAGATTTTCTCTTGCCTTATGGCACTTACCAACGTGATCAAGCTATAAGCCCTAGCAATTAATACATGTTCTAATCAATATGAATATGAAAGCATATAAACTGCTAAGGAAGGAAAATCAAGAAAACTAAATTGTACTAAGGGGTTAAATCTGGTCACTTAGGACCTAGGTTACTGGGATTTAGGGGTTTATTCTGCTTTTTACTTCTGTCATTCTGTTTACTATGTATGTATCATGTATGGGTTGCAATAACTGACTTCATTTTTCTGATAAATGTAATTTATTCTTGAAGAAAGGAAAAAAAAAATGCATTACTTCTCTTAAGCATTATGGTTGAAAAGCTTAGATTATTAAGGCCCAAATGGCACCCCTAGATGCACCACCAACCTGCATTCCTTCTGCACCACTAATACCAACTCCGATGTCTGCTTTGAATCATCCTGAACATCATTTGCACCATCACCAATTCCTAATGTGATTTTTCCAGTTCCCTCTTTTACTAACCTAGTAACCTGATCCAAATCAATTACAAATAAATGTTAATATGACCAATTCAATGGCTGAATAATTGGAGAAAATTGCAAAAGTCAATCCGACTGATCTTACCAAGGCCTTCTGCTTGGGCGATACACGACAGCAGATGACAGACGCACAATTAACTGCTAAACTCAAAAAATGATGCTTCATATCATTCTCCAAAGCATATGCTAAAGTTTTCCCATCAATAATCAAGGCAAATGCAGCATGAGGATCCTTTTCAAGTTTGATCATTTGAGAAGCATTGGTGATTTGCTTCAAAATGTTCTCCTTCATAGCCTAACCAGTTAAAAAAAGCAAGGGAGACTCTCCATCAATTTACAAATGAATTTCCCTACAGATTTAGTATGCTTGTTTTAGAATTGCCTACCTGTTTGGAATCTTGGGCCACCGAATCTGCATTCGTTGTCGTTATGCACATCTGTTTCATTCCTTGTCGAAGCAAACTACAGGCATAGCTGCAAGGAAAGAGGAATTATACTTTAGCAGTTAAAAACCAATGACTAAATAAGTATGAATGGTGGGAGTGCATTTCTCTTGAGGAGACAGGACCCAATGTTGATGGCTGTTTCCATCTTATCACCTGTCAGTACCCAGATCTGAGACTGGCTGGCGCCAGTTTATCTATGCACTGAGGAACCTGGTCAATCGGTAGAGACTGAATTAGTCAGAAACGGTCATTATGTGCAAGAAAATATGTTATGAATTTTTTTTAACAGCACAGGTTGGCATACTCCCTTCTGTAGTTTATCCTCCACAGCAGTTGCACCAACAAGGATCAAGTCCCGTTCCATCACATTAGATACCTTTTCAAGCATGACATCTCTATCACCACCAATGGTAGATTTTGCTTTAGTAAACTCTTCATTCCAGGCTGAGTACTCTGCCTCGTCGAGCTTCTTGTAGGCAAGCACAAGTGTACGCAATCCTGCTTCCCCATACTCATTTAAATGTTTTGTCATAGCTTCCTCAAACCTCCTCCCATTCTTTGATAATCTATCATATATGATGCTGCATAACCCCAAAAAAAAAATAGAAATTATCTAAAACAGAGCCATAGACCATTTGCGTAAATCTTAAGAAACAGCCAAGAGAGATACTCATAACTTATGCTAATTATAGAGAGAGAAAACATCCTATCCCCCCTACAAACCACACATACTCGCACAAAAAGGTGAGAGAAAGAGAAATGTCAGAACAAGAACTTTAAAGAGAAGAAACTTCACCCTGCACAAGGGAAATATATAGGAGGAACAGGTAATAGAGCAATCAAAGAATAAACATATTGTAATTTATAGACAATTCAGATATCTCATAGCAAAATAGTCACGTTTACTTTAAGGGATGAAGGAGCATAGATGCATAAATTTTTTCATAGTAAATTCAAAAGGACGGAGGGCTGAAAAACTGTCTGCTCCTTTACACAAGAGAAGAATCTGCCCACTCATCCCGAACTATAACAGACACATTCCTTCCCGCTTGCTGGTGAACTCCAATAGATTGAGAACTTTGTATTCCCTAAATTAACATTAAGAAGACTGTAAAGTTAGAAAATAGTGCCATTACAAGTGTATGCAAAGGTTGAGAGCAATTTACGAGTATTTGAGACTCTCTCACCGCTCTATTGGCTCTGAAAAGAGGGATATCTCTCCCGTACAACAATGCTTGATTGAGTTCTTTTACAAAACTCAAAGCCAAACTCCCTTGCTGCAACAAGAAATGCTCCTTCATCCGGTGACTCTGCTTCATAGTTAAAGCTTCCAGTCTCCTCATTAAGCCTAGGAATAGCAGAATGACAAACTGAAAGTATCCTTAAAAATAACAAGATGTCATCTGCATTTGGCTCTTTCATCCAATTTCCATTTGTAAGGCGATCATCCTCAAAGCTGAAACCCTTAATTGCAGGTCTAAAATCATCTTTAGAAGTGATGATGGACTCTAATTCAATTTCTGATGCACCAGAATCATTCTCATTTTCAGGTCTGGGGGATTCAGGACCTTGCCCACCAAGGTCCTCAGCCATCTGCTTTGCAGCTGCAAGTTCTACATCACTGGCACGCATTCCATATGCAGTACCAGCAATTGAGCATTTTAAGAAATCCATTTGGTTGCATGTCAAAGCATCAGTTTTGTCTTAAGAGGATGGTATCAATCTGCCCCAACTCCTCATTTAAGTTTGATGTTCGTGCTTGAGCAGGAGTTCCGGACTCATCATCGTACATACTAATGTCCTGGTTTATGAACAATGCCCAGACCTTCACAACGCTAATGGAGACATAGAGGATATAGGAATTAGATACCCATATAATATAAGTGCAGTGACCAGATGCAAAAGGCCTGACAGCTCAGGCTTATTTGGATCAACCACATTATTCACTTTGTCCATAGGTTGCAAATACCACCAGTTTGGCAATTCAAATTTTGCATATACGGCAAAGCCAATTGAACTGGCAAACAGATTTGAGAGAAGAGCAGTGAAAGGAGGTAAATGACCTTGTCCGTCTGTAGTTCGATCTCTACTCCTTTTAGAAGGAGACACTGTGGGAATTTCTGCATAACTTTGCTATCATGACCAGTAAATATAGCAACTCCATAGACATAAGCCATTCTAAGTTTGAATCCCTGAGGAGAATCTGACTAGGATCAAGAGGATAAACCTGATAATCATATTCGCCGTCACTAAAGTGGTAAAGGCTAGGATTAGGATCTTCTAAGATTATGGTTAAAAATTGAATTGCTTGAAAAGCCTCTACCATCCTCCAAAGGTAGAGTAACCTCCAAAGCCTGCTTTACTCTTGCCATTCTCTCCATCCAAGTTCATAGTTTCCACATAACAGATTCCATCTTCATAACTAGATGATAAAAGAAGTAAATCAGCCGGGAAAAATTGATCCTTCTCCACTTTCACTACGTCTCCAACCTGAATCTTCATCCATGACTGAGATCAAATACACCATCTTCCCTAGACACCAACTTTCCTAAAGGATTGACCTTCATATCTTGCACAAACCGCCGCGAGTCTTCTAAGGCTTCCTTGGCCATACTCAACCCAACCACAAATACCAAAGGAGCTATCATACTGAAAGCTGAAAATGGTGAAAGGTTTGTTGTGGCCGACACAATTGCAGCCATGAGAAAATACAAGTTAGCAACACGCCTGAACTGCTCGAATAAGGCCTTTGGTATGAATGTGATGATGTTATACTTTGTGGTGGATATGTAATTACAGCAGTACTTGAGAGGTTTCTTCTCATGGAGATGGGGCTCATTGCAATGTACTATTCGGGAGAATCCAGGGCCCAAATTGGATGGGGCATCTTCCGTGGCGGGCGACCGGTAACAAGAAAATGTGTACAAACTGCCTTTCTGATCTTTGCCTCTTATTCTGCCTGCCAGCATTCTTTCTTATTTTTTTCCTCTCAAGCAAAGCCTCAAACAGTTGCATCACCACATGATAACTTTCCAAAAAGAGAAAAATCAGCTATTGCTCCTGTTTATTATTTGAATTGGGATACCTAGAGAATGAGTCATGCCTGTACAGAAAGGCTGATACATTTTCAACTCTAGAATGTACAAATTAATCACACCTCATCTAATTACTAACATCAACATCCAACTTCTTTAAAAATAATTATTTTTTTTTTTTATTGAACAAATTTGAGTCTACCTGGAGCAATAAAAGGCTCCTGCATATCCCTAAAGATTTAATTTCTACCGTTCTGTGAGGGGGTAACAACAAAGATTTGCCAGCATTTTTGAACATAAGAACTATGAAAACTAAATATGTGATCATTCAGAAATAAAATTCATTTACCAAATTACAACACGCAAAATTTCAAGGGGTGAAAAAACAAACAAAAGCAGGGGCAGCTAGTTTCTTGAAAAACAAGTAAACAGGCCTAAAAGGCATTTCCTCAATATCTATTTCTCTCAATCAGAACCCATTTCATTACGGCAGTAAAGTGAAAAAAAAAAAAAACAAGAAACGAGAAAAAGGTACCTGAAAAAGGAAAGGGTCAAGAAATATGAAGGGAAAAAAAAAGACCCTTGGAACAGAGAAGAATGCAGGAGCTTTCTTGAATTTGCAGAGATCAGAATGCACAGAGGAAGAGAGAGAGAAAAAGAGAGAGAAGGAAATGGGGTGAAAGAAAGAGTCTCTTTCTCTCTCTCTGTCCCAAAGTCCGAAGCAATGCCAGTATTTTAGGAGACCCCCTCTCTTTCTCTTTCTCTTTCTTTCTCTTTCTTTCTCTTTTTTATGGAGTGTAAGTGCAACTCAACATTAAACGTAACATGGTTCTTTCTGCTTTTGCTTCTCCTAAACAGACATGGAATTCGCTGCTTTTCTCGAACTTCAGAATCATTTACAACGCCCCTTCTTTTCCTTACGCGTTCCAATAATATACTCTCTCTGCCTCTTCCCTTCATCTACGTGGCATTATTATTACATTGAATATGATATCTTTTTTTGAAAAAAATAAAACTTATGATAAAAGACGAGTCTTATATATTTATTCTACTAAATAATGAGTTATTAAAAATAAGATAGAAAAATTATGTGGCATAAATTAAATTAAAATATATTATTTTTTAATTGAAATAAATTTATTTTGATCATTTAAATATAACTTTGCTTAAAAACTGTAGGTAACTATTGAGAAATACTATTCAAAACAGATCAAATCGATGAATCGGGCTTTCTAGACATATTTCGAAAATATCGACTTGCTCTATTTAAGATCACCAATCTGCCGATTGATTTTCTAATATGTCCAAAAGTCAATTAATCAATTTTAACCATGTTCTGATAGTATTTCTTGATAATCATAGTTAATTTTTAAATTTATTCTATTAGTTGCATCAAAATAAATTTGTCACGTAAACAGCGAATGCAAAAATTGAATGTTTATATTTTTTAATCTATGAGTTCTTTATTTAAAATAAATGATGAAGCCATATAGGGTAGTGATGTAACTTAAGCCTTAAGGTTTTATAGATTGGAGCATGCAAGAACTATTACATCATCAACTAGCGTGCAAACAAAATATCAAATTTTTTACCTTTCTTCTTTTAATTTTTATTTGATTATTAAGAATAAATTCATTAAATATAAAGGTAAATTCTTTATCAAAATAATGAAACTTAAATTCTTATTTTGATCCTTATCATAACTAACTCGACACATTTAATTCCTAATTAACTAAAATATGTATCTTTAGTTCATTTATGTAAAAGAAATACATTATATTTGAAATATTCCTTTCAAATATGACTTAACAATACAAGAAAAATATAACAAATGGATAATTAAATTGTAAACATCATTACTTCAACAAATTTATGAGTATTCACAATAAAGAGATCAAAAAGCTATATTTAAATAATAAAATTTAAATATTTTCTTAATCAAATATTATATTAGTTAAAAATAAAATTTATTAATAAGCAAAAAGATTTAAAATACCATTAACTCTTTTCATTTTTGAATCAAAATATTTTTAAAGTTAAAATTTTTTTAATTTTTTTAATTTTTTTATTTTTTCTCTTTTTGCGATTTTAAGTTTTTTTTTAATGCTAGGAGAAAAATTATACACTCATTAGTAAAAAGTTTATAGAAATTGCACTTGACTAATACAGTTTTATCAATTAATAGATATTTTAGAAATATATACAAATTATTATTTTCATATTTTAGTGACTTAAGTACTTACAGTTAAGTTAAAAATAAAGATTAATTATAATTTTGAAATTTTAATATTAATAATTGCTGTATTATATCTAGTAATAGCAATTAATGGAAGGAGTATTAACTCTTTTCATATTTGAACTCAAAATGTTTTATTAAAGGGGAGGAATCTGAAGTTAGAAAAGTTATTTGGAAGGTGATGGGAGTTAAGTCCTGTCCATTGAGCATTACAGAGAAAGTGTTTCTTCCATTTCTGTTATTAGTTTTTCCAAGAGTCAAGTCTCATTGTCACTTTTGGATAAATCTAAAACATGGTTAACTTTATATGTTATCTTTCATTCTACTTTTAGTCTCTCTTCAAAAGTAATGTGTTAATTGCAATTATTATATATAATTTAATTTATTTATTTATTATAACATAATTATGAATGTATTATTTGATTGAATAAATATAATTATATAATTAAATTAAAATTAATTTTTAATAAATTAAAAACCAATTAAATCATACCCATAAAAAATTTTAAATAATAAAACAAAAAATTAAAAAAATTAAAAAAATTAAAAAAATTAAAAAAATTAAAAAAATTAAAAAAATTAATAATATTTAATTTAATTAATTATAAAATTTAAAATCAAATAATTTATAATTGAATTAATTGACTCAAAGCTGAATTTTAACATTTATAAGTAAAGTTGTTTTGTTTTTTTATTTATAAATTTTCAAATATTTAACAGAAAAAAAAATCTATTTGATTTGATCAAAATTAATAACATGCATCATGAATAATTCCATTAATACTATTAAACAATTAAATTAATCGAAAATGTAAGCAATATTTTCTGAGTGCGGGTTATTTTTTATTTAATTAATCATTTCTTTTTAGGAAGAAGGAAGATGGGAGTAGCGAGTAAATGCTGAAAGCATAATTTTACTTTAAAATATATTTACAAATTATATTTAAAGTAATTGTTTCACTTCCTCAATGTCCTCACTAGTCCCATATAAATGAAAAACATTTCTTTCAAAATGATTTCTCTTATCCAATCCAGATAATGTGAATGAATGAAAGATTTGAGTAGGTATGACTATTGTCACAAAAAATAAAATTATTTACCAAAAGAAAAGAGGGGAAAAAATAAAAATATTGAAATCAAATTAATGTGCATGATATTTGGATATTTTTAAAAAAAAATTTTATATTTTTTATATGTTTTATATTTATTTTATGGAAACCATTTCAAAATTGGTTTTTTAAAAATTTTAATTCATTAATTTGATCTTTTTAAAAATTATGATAAAAATATTTCCAAGTAAATCTTATTAGAAAAAAATTAGAAACTTATGTATGTGAAGATTTGTAGTATTTGGCGTAATCAAAATGTTGAAGTCTCATGTTTAAATTTCAATATATATAAAAATAAGTGGTCATCTATTTTAATTTTTTAATGGCTGCACTTTAAATTTCAATATATGATAAGTATTTCATGAATTTAATGAATATATGAATTTAATGTGATTTATTTATTAAAAAGAGAGAGAGATATTTGTAACAGTGACTTTGTTCTATAATAGCCAACCTCAATGAGTCCATAAACCTAACTACCTAGGACACTATGAGGATTGTCTAGTGGCCTAACTCTATGTTAAGTTCCTGTCCATAAATATGCCAAAGGTCTATTTTCATCCCATGATGATTCATATCCCAATAGAAATTGAATGTTTGATTTATTTTTTATTTTTTGTATATATTGGAAGATATTTACACAGTATATTTACTTAATCCGTGCTAAAATTATATATTTCTATTTATTTTTCTCACCTACTATAATTTGGTAGTAGTATTTTATTCTGTTTATGTTACACCCCGTAAAAAATCTCCTACAGTGTGATGGCCTATTCGCGTGTTGGTTAAAAGTATTTGAAAGCCATACACGCTAGAAGAAGGCTCCTGAAAAGACCTAATAAGAAATTCCGTCGAACTATCGCGGAAGGAGCCGGCGTAGAGCTCCCTTCCGCGATGGCAACGTGTCACGGGGAGGGGGCTCGCGTTGGCTCCGTGACACGTTGGCCTTGACCAGCACAAGCATATGTGCCCACTTCCTAGCGCATTTTCATTTAAAACATTATACTCTTAAAACCGCGACGAGAATAGAGGAAGACTTAAAGTATTGATAATTTCCTTCCGATTACCTCAAATTCCAAATTCAAATTAACCGCATACCGAGGTATTTAGCAAGAAGGAGCACTCCTACTGATTATAGTTTCTCGCTGAATCTCGGCCGACAACCGCCGCGGCTACCGGGCTAAGGTAAGGGAATTGCTCCAAATTAGTGTCAATGTGCTTCTTAGCCTTAAAGTGAATATTTCTCCCTTCCGGACTTCGAGAAATACAGCCACCGTCTTCGATAAGCCAAAGTTTGGGCTATAAACATATCGAAGTGATGTTTCCTTAATATTGGTGTATTTAGTCTCTAATTGACATATATGTGAATGCAAAGCTTGTAGAAATAATGGAGTACTCCACCGAGCCGTCCGTCGGCCTGACAACCCGAGGTTAAAGTATGTAAAGCGCTTCTGCAAAGTTAGTAACTTTAGCCTTGTATAAAAATAAACTCCGTAATAGAAATCCTGGAGTTGAATATTGAGTTTTGTGCAAGTCTAAAACCTATTTTGCGTTGTTATATCGTATTCAATCCTAAAGACAAAGCAGCCGCCAAATGGCGAAGTTATCATTTCAAACCCGCTTAGCCCAAACTGCGTTTAGCAAGCATGTTTTTAGAATAATATGACATATAATCGTAATAAAAGTTAGTAAAAGTAAACTGCATAAAGATAGATAGTAACTTGCCACAAGATAGCCACACAGCTAGATGATATCTTGGCTACAATAACCTATACGGGGCCGATAAGATCTTTGGCCATGACAATGCATGCACGATAAGATCCCGCATTCAAAGAGCGTAAAGTAGTATGAGAATCCGCATAACACGTAAAAGTCTGTAATGTGTTAAAATCGAATTCATAGTATTTTTCAGCTTAAACATGTTTGTTATATATGTGCTTATATTTGATTGTTGAGACTTGATTGTGTCAGAGGTACCCCTTTTGAGCGTCCTCGCCGCCCCGGGTTGGTAACTGGCCGCCACCGGCTGGTGGGCATACGTCACTCCAAGGAGGGCATGCCGTCCCTAGTAGGACGAAGATGGGATGCTTTCCCCATACAGTCATCAAGACATAAGTATAGCTTTACTCTCGTTGTGCGTACGCCCAGTGAACAACATTTCGGGGACATGCTTACGCTACGTGATAAGATAAGAGGTCCTGACTTGGCCACGCTTATTTATACCTGAGTGGGGCGGTCCCGAGCCTGAGACCCAGGTCACGTGAGGTGCTCGTAGTTAGTAGATGAGTGGAGTGACTTATTTTGCTGGTTTTGGACCGGGTAGGGTATATAGATTGTTTGATTGCTGGCACCATCCGCTACGGGGCTGGTGGTCAGTTCTTGCTTGCTATATATATGTATTTATGTGTTATATACTAGTTAATGTGACAGCGTACCGCCTATGACGACAGTACGCTCCGCCTCTATCACAGCATGCAAAGTCCGATTTAGCTCATACTCGCCCCCATGAGATCTCGCTATTTCCCGCTATCGTGAGTTGCTAGTTGAAGGTTGTTATTATTCAGATGTGTTTAGTTGCTTTGCATACCGGTACCAAAGGGGTACCACGCCCGTCGGGCGCCGCATTACTTGCCTGCAGTACTCATAGATGAGGAGGTGATCCTCTGATTCCAAATGCCTAGCTTATAGAGTCACGCCTCCCCGTCATCCGTGAGCTTGATATTCAGCAGGTGTAGTTCATTTTCTTTGTTGTACAAGATGGGTGGTGGCCTGTGGCTCCAATTCCACCATTTTATCGCACTATAGAGGCTTTGCAGATTGCATATATTCATCTCCTCGTGGTTAGTTGTGCCATTGTGTGAGGGCCGTGCGTTTGATTAGTCAGTTAGCATCTCTGATTGTGTTGGCCGGTGGGGCCATAACTGATGTAGTGGTGACCTTGCCTGTCACGTATATACAAAGAGTCCTTATGTTGAGTTACGTATAACTAGACAAAGATGGTGGCCTTGTCGGCCCGCATAGGTTCCCCTTTATAAGTATATCTCTGGTTAGCTGAAGTTATTTACAGGTGGCTATAGGCTCAGTCGGCCGGAGGCTATATTTACAGCTGTTATATAGCCCGTTATTTTCAGAAATCTGAAATAGAGCTAGCCAGGCACCAAAAGTGCTTAGGCTCACCAGTTAGCAGTCCAGGTCCTACTATGGCACCAGGTGCCAGTCATACCCCCCAAGGCGGGGCGTGACAGTTTACTTCTCAAAAACAATTTTTATGGCCGTTTGGATATGATTTTAAATTATAATTTGAGGTCAAGTTGATTTGAAGTTAAAATTTTACCTTAATATATAATTTTGATTTCTTTAACTTATACTAGAAGGTGAATGCCCGTGCACTGTACGGGCCCGGTGATTTGATATGTATTTATGTTAAGCTGAGAATTGTGAACCTGCAGTTGTTTAGTAGGTGTATCATATTCAGATATTTAATTGAGATATAGCAAGTTTATCTGCAGATATTCATGCACAAAAATCAAAAAACATTTTTATAGAAAAATCAAAATATTTTATCAAGATGTCCGGTATGTATGGTTGGGGTGAGTTGTTAAAGTTTCATCGTAGAGTAGAGATGCGTTATCTTCCATCATTTACATCAAAAGAAGGGTTTGTTGACGCAATAGGCGATCAAAATTCGCTATACACAGCCATAAGTTTTTTCAAGAGATCTTGAGTAAATGTATTGCAGGAGAATAAGCATCCTATAGAATATGTTAATTTAAATATTGGAATGGGTTTGCTGTCTTTCTAACATCTATTGGATTTTCACAGGTGTGGATGGTGGCACCTTTTGGTTCTTACTTGCTTCATCGGGGAGTACAAATGTTGAGGATTTTGGGGAAAGTGGGTCTTGTTTTTCACTGCAAGATGAGACCGCAAAAGTGCCAGACTTTTGGTCGGGCATTCTGAACAGTGTTCTTTGCAACTGCAGACTGAATAGTTTTTGTGCAAATTATCATTGGATATGCGCAGTAGGTAGTGATTTGTGCTAGGGATAAAGAATAAACAGAGTGTTAGTGATTAACAATTTACACAATATTATTTTTTTTTGTTGAAAAGATGTTATTTATATTGTAATGCTATATATGTGTGCGCACCTTGATTTCAGCTATTGTAGAAAGTAGTTTCTCACCCAATGCTTCTGATATTGTTGCGGTTAGCGTGCCAGTGTTGTCTGTAATGTCAATCTCAAAGTGATATCTGTGAGGGAAACAAAAATACGATATTAATATAAATTGAAATAAAAGAATTATAAATTTATCATAAGTTACATTGAGTTAAGGGAAAGTGAAAATTCATATTTGGAGAAATTTTAGTGGGATAGTCGAAACACAAAGAAATATGTGTTCTCAGTAATACAGTGAAGGAAGAAAACATGATAGTAGTGCCCGAAGCATTGACTTCTGCGTACAACAGAAGATTACTAGCATTAAGGGGAAGATTACTGCATTAAGACACTTCAAATCAGACACCTGTTCTGAAAGTGGTAACTGTTTGAATACCTTTTTTATTTCCATTATTTTTTTGTGTGTACTGTAACAGTCTGAAGTGTTGCTGGCTTTGAGAAATCTGTTCATTTTATTAACTTCATTGCACCACAGTTTTCTCATATGAGTATGAGCATAGTATGGATGCAATGTATAACTTTGATGAAACTCAAGGAGTTTCCATTTGCAATTGTCTCATAATGCATTGTTTACTTTCCCTTTTTTTTAAGAGTCAAGTTTGAAAGATTATAAAGTATGAAACGGTTCTGTACAGGGAAAGTGTCATAGTTAAGTAGAAGGTGGTGTTACCGTGGCACCAACATCCTGTGTAGATTGTAGTTCACGCATTGAATTTGTCTTTGCACTTTACTTCGCACAAAATGATTGCACTCTGAACATACCAGCATGTAAATAACTGAAAACTATCAGAAAATGATATTTCACCTTCGACTGAGAAAGTTTGCACCTGCAGTGGCAAAGAGTAGAAAGGTTGCCTATAAATGTTGCCTTACCTAGAAGAGGTGGACAGTAATCTTTAATATAAAACATCCCTTCACACCCTTTAATGAAAGATTTATGACCCAAAAATCAAACAGAGAATTAAATGACAGAAGAAAAAAGAATCCTTTTTCAAATGGGTAAGAAGGGAAAAGAAAAGAAAATGAATAAATAATGAGTTATTGTTGCCAGCTACAGCTAACCAAATGCCAACTATTTTATATCATAATAAAATCAACTGTTTTGAAAGGGAAGAAATAAAAGAAGACCATTACAAAGTTTAAAAATAAAAATCCACTTTAATGCTTAAAAGAAATTGTTACAGTCAAAAAGATAATAATAGCATTAAATATTTTATTAAATAAACTCACCGAAGAAGACAACGAAGCAATGTTCGATATAGGTATTATTTCATCTTCAATGGTTGCAAGATTCAATGATGAAAGTGAGGCCGATGACCTTTTTAGAGTGTAAGCTATTAGCATTTGTTGGTTTTTCTTTAACCTGCAAAAACGATAAACAATATAAATTTTTCATATAAGCAATAACAGTAAAACCATAATGTATGACAATGAGCAAGAAGTTATTTTTCACAAATTGCTTAGTGTGGTTGCCTACTCATACAAAAGATTGATTAAAATTGTGGAATTATATCTTATTTTGACAATCTTAAAATTGTGATGGAAAAAAAATATTAATAAGTAAAATGCAGCTAATATCACAACGTGCAGAACAGAAATAAAGGGAAAAGATTTGTATAGGTGTGGGGAAAAGAATATAGTATGATCACACCACGAAGATACTCAGTAACGGTTATTCGCTTTGCTAGAATAATGGGGTGCCCGTGCAATTCACTCAATCGTGTAGCTCCTTCATATCATCAAGATCATACCATATAGTAAACATGAAAGGTTTCTTCCTGAACAAAGTGAGTATAAGTTGTATATTTTGTTATTCTTATTTGATAAAATCTGAAGATCTCACCTGTTGTCCATAACTATGGCTTCCTGAAACCTTTTTGTTTGGTTGGCAGTGTATTGCATTGCATTGTAATTTGCGACCAGCGCTAGAAAGTCTATTATCATGAATAATAAGAAGCTAGACAGTTCAAAAGTCGTCAGTTAGTTCAGGAAGGAGGATTTATTTAATTAAGGCGGGAAAAACGGAAAGCTCCAAGCAAATAACTTATCAAATTCAGTACCTGGGTGTTGGTGTTCGATATATGTAAAAGAAAGTGCATTCAACCTAGTTGGAGCATGCAGGGCATCCTCTTTGCCTTCTTTTCTGGAAACCGGCTCAACAATGGTAAATTTATCAACAACCCATTCAAACTTGTTGGCTCGTATTGAATAATTTCGGGATTTTCTAACCTTTGCAGTCGAAATAAGATATGTATTGAAAAGCTCAAACAGGTTATGATATCTTGCAATATCGTCACCATATAATATTATGCATACTTGTTCTTTCTACAATTGGTTAAAATAGATAATGCTATCTATATTTGTGTATATGATGGACGGAGTCACTGTAATTGTAAACCTACGCTTTCATCTTGCACAATGATTGTTTGAAAATGAACCGCCTGGTCTTTGCTTTCGCGAGGGCGAAATTTGTCTACCACCTGAACTTTGCACTTCCTCTCTGTAACCAGCGGCATGATTGCATTGACACTAAGTCTCTATTCCACTGCACCAGCAAAAGCCGCAGAAATAGTTATGAAACTATTACAACAAGTTATGGAACTAAGATATGTTCTTGCCAAGATATTTTAAGTATAAGTCGCTCTACGGGAATGTTCACATTAGCATTCATATGTTTTCAGCATAATAAGCTAAGTTGAAACATCAAAAACATCAAAACAACCTACTTCAAAGTAGCTTTTTAAAAAAATCGGAGAAAGCTAAAGTTGGTTGTAATATTTTTTCCTTTTCATGTGTATTTTTTACTTGATTAATTAAAGAAATACCTAGAAAACAGCGACCCATATACCATCAACAGAAAAAAAAAGTTATTGAAAGAGCAAAGATGAAAAACAGCTTCTAGGAATACTACATCGGCAAAAATCGACGAAAATTAAAAACCTCCAAGAGAAAATCCCAGAGAGAAACACAAGTCGATAAATACATGTTTGTGCACTTTGGTAGAAGGAAAAGAATACTCAGCAACACAAATAGCACATAGTTACAATGAAATTTCAAATTTTAAAAAAATAAAAATAAGAGCAGCAAAAAGAAAGAAATATCTAGAAAAAAGTGACTCATATAACATCAATAGAAAATACTGATAAGCAATTGAAAGAGCAGAGAAGGAAAAGAGCTGCTCAGAAATACAAAATCAACAATTTGTTTCACGCATACTGTCAAACATCTTAGGTGCGCCAGTTAAATTAAGATAGTTGTCGCAATTGGTGGATACATCTTTGTGCACTTTAGTAGAAGAAAAGGAAGGCGACAACATCAGGGAACATAAGTTTTAATAGCACAAAAGAAGACAATTACAATAAAATTTCAGCTTTCAAAAAAGGGAGCTTAAGAGAAATGAAAAGAAATAAATACCCAGAAAATAGTGATTCACATAAAATCAACAGAAAAAATGCTGAAAATACAGAAAAGTAATTGAAAATCGAAAAACAAAATCAGAAATATAACATCAGCAGAAATCAACAAAAATTAAAAACCCTCGAAAAGAAACTCCAAATCAAAACACAAATCAAAAGCAGAAGCGAGAGGAGAAAATAATAAAATAAAATATCTAACAGAGTTTTGAGAGAGAGATCTGGGTTGCATGGGTGTAAAACCTCATACGGCCGTATTAAGATTTGAACAATTTTATATATGTGGGTAAGACTGAATCAGAATTTTTTTTATGAATATTAAGTATTTGGAGGAGCCAATCATGAGCTACAATGTGTTAAGGAAGTTTGGAGTTGGTTAGAAATTGAAAACAGTCGATTGTTGTAATTTTCGCCAAGAGCTGGTAAGAGCACGAACCATATCCGAACTGTAAATGAGATGCGAGACTTGAAAACTACTATTACTAGTCATGAATCTATATACATAGCGTACATGGGAAGTACAAGTCAAATGTTGACCGTATGTGAGAAAGGAAACATGTATAAAGAGAAGAATGAAGAGTATATGAAGTTATGAATAAGGGTAAATTTTAGATGACCATATATCTAATTTAAGAAGTATTTTTGGGTGATTCAACTCATAAAATTGAAGCTATTTCAATCTCCTTTCTAAAGCATCTGACCTTGTGTCAATCGGTGTTTGAAGTAAAAAGTTATGGGCGTTTTATTGAAGCACTGTCGAGCTATTGCGATCCACGGACCAAAATATGGCCAGCGCCTGGGAAGCGCTGGACGTGGTTTGAATGCGAAATAAAATAGTGACCGATCAGTAGAAGGGTCAAAAATGTTGACCAAACCGCGGTTAGCTCCTTGGATAGTTCGGGCCATGGATTGGACTCGAAATGCATATTTTTCCCGTAAAACATGACTTTCACCCCAATTTAAAAATAAAATTTTATACTCACTTCCTTATTCTTCACCCCAACTCGACCCCAAAAGCTCTCAAAAATCCTTATAAGTATGTAGAAATATCTCACATGATCTTACAACATAAAACCACGATTCTCTCAAGATTTTGATATCAAATCCCCTCTCTCTCTCCTCTAGCAAGGTCAAGAACGATTTTTGGGTTCAAGACTTGGGATCTTTAGAACGAATTTTTCCTCCAAGGTAAGTAACTCTTCTAAAACCTTTCATGAAGTATTTTTATACTCTTAGGGATGTTCTAAGGTCAAAACTCATGAGACGATGCTAGAAAGCCATGAGTTTGTATGATGACCCATGGGTTAGGGTTATGGGACACGCTTGGTGTTGAAGATAGATGTGGTTGTTTTAGTTGGACTTGAAATGGTTATGCATGTTGTTAATGGACTGTAGAAGGAGACGGGTATTAGTAGATCCCACTCATAGGAGGCTCGAATATCCTTTGCCCTCCGGGTATTTGATGAAATGTCTTTATGACTTGAAATTCATTGCTAAGGTGTTGATTATAGTTCTTATTCATATAATTATTATAGATTGATATAATAAAGGGATTTTTGCTTCGTCGTGATTATTGTGAGGCCAAGGATAAGGTATGTAAGGTTATCTCTACGTGTAGGAATCTCATTATTCTTTTCCGCGCTATGTTATTCATGCCTATGAGCTTTTTCTTCATGTATGAGTTAGAGTTATGATGAAAATACGATTCCTTGATCTTATTGATTCTTATGAAATTCAAGATTTGCCTATGATGTTGCTCATCCTCTATGGTACATCCTTTCAAGAATTTAATGATTTTTTGCAAAAAAAATTACGAAAGCATGAAAGATATGAAATTCCTTCAAAGATAGAGTTTGATGATTTCTCTTAAGGATTTACTTACGAAAATTTTCTTCTTCTTGAGTTGTTACGGTCAAGGTCAAGAATGTTATGTCTATGATGAATGATTTCAAAAATCTATGAGTTCCTGCATATGTTTTATGATCATCCTTGATTTCTTCATAAATCCCTATGTATTATGTCTGTAATACCCCGGGAAGGCCTAAGAATAGATCCGGGAGTTAAAATTGAAAAGTGCATAAAAACTGTCAAAACATCACAGAACATAACCACGAGTCGTTGTATGTTGTCGTTGTATGTTGTCGTTGGTTGGGGAAAGGATGGTGTCAGTGGAGACAACGGGAGATGTGACGACTCGTTGTGGGAATCAAAGAGCAGTCATTAGCAGTCGTAGGAAGGAGATAAGCTGTTCAGGTGACTTTCAACGGGCGTCTCAATGACCTGTTAGAATAGACCACGAGTCGTTGGTTGTGGTCGTTGTTTGAGTCTTAGTTTTTCCAGTGGACTCTACGAGGGTTAACAATGGTCCGTTATTTCTTGTGACGGGTCGTGGTGTGATAGGAGAAGACATGCCAAGGTTCAGGGGGTTAACCACGGGCGAAGTGACGAGTCATTGGTTGAAGGTACGGGTCATCCTGACGATCTATTGTTTGGGTTCTGAGAATGGGCTACCACTAGTGGCTTCAACGAGGGATGTGATGGGTCTTTGTTGGTTCCAACGACCCATTAGTTCCACCCGTGGGATCGATCTAGACAGTTTTTAGGGCGGGTTCATTAAGGGTATTTTTTACTTTTTCACGATATAAGGCCCTAAACTACGTCGTTTTGGCTTGGGAAAAGCTGGGTTCTAAGAGGATGACCTATTTTAAACTCCCATTAATGCATGAAATACTTTGAGAGGGGATTCAAGGGGAGATTTTAAGCTTCTCACCTCAATTCCTTCAATTTCATTTTTGGTTTTTAAGGAGGGTTAGGAGTTGATAATTTCAGGTATGTAAGGTCTTCAAAGGGTGGATTCTTCCACACCCATGCTCCTTCTATATTAATTATCCAAAATTTATTTGAAAACTCATGGGGTTTTATATTTGATTTGTATAAAATCAAATGATTTAATTTTGGGTCTTGTGATTTTGAAATCTTGTCATGATCTACTGATTTCGATCATCTTTTGAGATTTAAATTGATTATAATATTATTGATTTTAAATTTCTAAACAATTAAGCTTGATTATGCATGCCCATGATGAATTGATTTATGATTCATTGATCCATTGGTGTTTTTGATAAGCCCAGCATGAATTATGAATTTACTTATGAATTTATCATGTTATCTATTATGAACTTATGAACTTCAAGCTATATTCATGATCTACAAGTATGTATGAATTTTATCAATCATGAATTATGTTTTTGACCGACCCACGGGCCTCAAGTCATGGCTAGCTCTTATATGTTCAAGCGTGTTTATGATTATCATGATTTAACTAGCCCATGAACTCATGTATGTATTATTATGAGCACTATATACATTTTGAGAGTAGTATCGAACACCGAGTAGGTTCGGAGCTCATGTTAAGCCCCGAATCTCATGAACTATGTGCCACTGTAGGTATGTTGGGACCCTTTCATGTTTGTCCCTGGACCAAGTGGCCCTTTTCATGGGTGATCACGCCCTTCATGGTTCCTACCCTTTGAAAGGTACGAATACCCTCCTGAATAGGGTTACAAGTCGGGCTTCATGTGTGCTCATATGGGGTATGTCGGTNCCACCGTTCCTCATGATTTATGCATGTTTATGATGATGAATGTTGGCTAAAGTTATGTTAATTAATGCTCTCTTATTATGATTATGATTATGTTTACGTTACGAATATTTCTAAAACTTTGAGCCTTATGTCATATTATTATAATTATGTTATGAGCATGTCGTCCTATTCTTATGATCACTTATGAGTTTTATACATGTTTTGAATGCTCGTTTTACTTACCTTGCATACTCAGTACATTCTACGTACTGACCGCATACTTTCTATGTTGTATCGTTTCATGATACAGGTCCCAATTCTCAAGCTCATCCTCACCCGTAGATAGATAAGCCTTGCTGAGGCGTACTTGGTGAGTCCTCATTGTCACGCCCCGCCTTGGGGGGTATGACTGGCACCTGGTGCCCTAGAAGGACCTGGACTACTAACTGGCGGGCCGGGGCACATCTGGTGCTTGGATAGCTCTATCTCAGGTTCCTGGAAACAAAGGGCTATATAACGGCTGTAAACTCAGCCTCCGGTCATCTGGGCCTATAGCCA